>JAIUZE010067808.1:0-81300 GCA_022085475.1 Heliosperma pusillum | reverse complement strand
ATCGCCTCATATCTACTAAGGCGAATTCAATAATTAAATAAAACCTTACTTGAAGACAAATCCCCGACCCGAGTCCCGCGACGGGTCATCAGTCAAAACGGGGCTGACTAGATCTTAGTTTGACCAAACCCGTTTGGTCAAACCGGCTAGAAACAGAGTCTTTACCAATTAGACTTGAACATAAAAATCATCATATTCATTACATGTTTATTTTATTAAAACTTCTAACATGTGAAATATTAAATCTTACGAAAAACCCGCTTGACTTAAAGGATATTAAATTTAACTATAATCTCGTATTATAATTTCTAACATGTGAGAAATAATAATTTTATGAAAAACCTTTTTTAATTAAATATTTTACTTATTAACATTTCCCACTTGCTAAATATTACAAAACACGATAAAAATGACGATAACTCAAAAACCGTCACAAGTCCCAAAGTGGGACCCACGGGCTGAGTTGGGTCGGACCCACATGGGCCTGATTTGGGCCTCACGGCCTGATTTGGGCTAAATGGCTGTTTTGCTTTAATTTTCTAAAAACCGTTTTCCAATATTTCCCGCATGCTTTAACATACTTAAAACCCGTCAAAACAACAACCAATCAATTAAACATCGACACAACCCAAAGACCAAAACCCGGACCCACCATGGACCAACCCAGACCGGTCTGAACCGGCCTGGACCGGCTGGTTTGGTCCGGTTTGGCCCCTCCTCCACGGTTCACACAACCAAAGCAACAACCCCAATTTCCAATTAATTCCAACATGTTTTTAATTACTAACCTCCATTTTTAAACATCCAATTTAACCATCCAACATGCAACAATCATCATCATGAAGAAATCATAAAAATATAACAAGAACACCAACATATTCATAAATTCCTACAACATAATAAAATCAACCACTTATCATGTTACTAACAAAAATCATAAATCCATAATCATATGAACAAAAACTAAAGATGAACCAAAAACTAAAGTAACCCAAAGCTATGTAACATTTATCCGTCGAGTAACTCGGAATCGTTACCTTAGCTAGCTAAAATCAAGTAGCACCAAAATAATAAGAACTAAGAACTAAGAAACCCGTCTTCTATTCTTCTCCTAAGATATACGAGTCACCAAACTCGTCTTCAAAATCTTCCCCTATAAGAAATGACAAGAAAAACATTATTAGAACTTAAAATATGATTTTCCATAATTAAAGTGTTGAAAACGATTTTGTCGGAATTGGAAATAAAACGTACTTGAAGATGGGGAGCGAAGAGAAGGTCCTAGAAATATAAGTTAGGACGGATTTAATTAAGAAATGAAGGTTTTATGAAGGTTTTGCTCAAGAACGATGAAGAACGGATGAAGAACGCGAAGAACGCTCAAGAACGATTAAAGAAAGTGATATTTTGATCTTAATTTGATTTGTTGAAAATGAAAAGTTGTTTGTGAGTAGGAATGAGTGGATGAGTGCCGTGTAAATATAGGCCAAAATAGTGAGTTGGGTTTTGAAATTGTTGTTATGGAATTGACCCGGTATAATAATTATATTACCGTAATTAATTAGATATTAAGTTAATTACACAAATATCTAGATATTATGATTATTGTATCAAAAGAAATGAAAATATCAAGAGCTATTAGAGGACTTTTGAGCCGTGTGGTATGGTGAGCATCGGGTCTGTTTTTGCTCGATTTGCGAAATTTTCGTTAACTGATCGATAAAGTTGAAAATATCTAAGATATTCTTATTAGTTTAATCAAAAGAATTAAAATATCTAATGTGAGTGGAAAACGATGACATGGGCGCGTGACTCATGCCAAAGTCGAGTTTCGATTTTGTTGCGCGCATTAGCGATGCGTCGGGAATAGTTAAATGACGTTCGGTTAAAACCGTAAAAGTTATTCTTTAAATTCCGAATAAATTCAAAATAATTATATTAAATTATGATAAATCTTAATAAATCTAAATAAAAATAAATCAAAAATATTAATTTTTTTAAATAAAATTTCGGTCTTCATACTTATGAGACGAGTCGGGAAAAGTCAACGGAAGTCAAAGTTGACTGAAAAGTCGAGAAAAGTCGAAGATGACTTAAAAGTCAAGAAAAGTTTAGGACGACTTAAAAGTCAAGAAAAAGTCAATGACGACTTTAAAAAGTCAAGGAAAAGTCAAAGACGACTTAAAAGTCAAGAAAAGTCAAAGATGACTAAAAACGGTCTTTTCATGGAATCCCTCAAAAATTCCAAATACGAACGCGGAATTTCAAAATAAGACTCGAAACAAAAATTCCTATTTTAAAAACTTAAGTTCTACTGAAAAGTGTTCGTAAATATTTTTACTAGAAAAATCGGGTATATTTCGGGTTGTTACACAAATGAAAAGGGAAGAATACATGAAATATGAGGAAGTATTGATTATTAAATTTTAAATTCATCAAATCAAATAAAATAGGTATTTGAACTATTGTTTAATTTAAATAATTGCTATAATTGAGTTATAATGACATTTTAGCGTAAACTATTCGATTCATTGACAAAGTTTTAATAAATAGACGTGAAAGTCATATGTTTCGGTCCATTTGGTCCGGACCCAAAAATAACCGATCTTGGTCCGGACCGGACCGAAGACCAAACTTCAAAAAAACACGGACCGAGGACCGGACCTAAAAGAATTCGGTCCGGGTTTGGTCCAAATCAAATGGTCCGGTCAGTCGATTTTAACGGTCCAGACCTAAACTTGCTCAGCGGCTCTATTTATATATACAAGTGATATGATACTTGACCCATCTTATATAAGCTTAAAACAGATAATGTTGTTTTATTTGGAAATTTGTGTTTTATAAATTATGAAGAGTGAAGAATGGAAGTGTGATAAATGACCCGGATTATATAATTGTCCATCTCTTTTGCTAAATAGTCATTCTTTTTTGGCTTACATTAATGGCATTTAGATCAAATTAATTATCTGTATTTTCGGTTCAAATTAGTACCGAGTATATCCTATTTTGCTTATGGTTTCATCCATATCATTAAGTGATCATTGCTAGGTTTTATTGTTAGTGAGTATATGAGTGAGATTCAAAATAGGTTAGTTTTACAATATATGAGATTATTTGGTATGAAATTAATTGTAATGTATTTCCTCCGCCCCCGCTCATTGTTTACTAAATTTATATTAGGTTTTTCATTCATTATTTTACCTTATTATATTGGGAAAGATTTTATGGGGTGCTTTCACCATCCAATTACAATACAGAGTACTATCTATTTGTTATTCACTAACTATAATTACAAATGGTACTTCCCCACTCATTGATCTCCATACCAAAAATAAACATAAATAAATGACGAGGACGAATACGTAATAATCTTGTCAATGCTTCTGCCTGCTTCTAGATCTGCACCAGTCTAGTTCCATCCTGAGGACATTAGTCCTGTCTCGAATCTGCATCCATTCCAGCATTCTTCTTCAGATATCATTAGAGAAACCATACATAAAGAACAGGTGAGCATGAGTTTCCTAACATATTTACAAAGAACACACCAATTAATTAGGCAAATGGCCCCGAGATTTATTCTGTCCACAACTAGAAGCTTCTGTTGAGCAGCAAGTGCACTAATGAAGCTGTGCTTAGGGATAACGTTTGGGTTGTATAGTTTTTATTACCCAAATTATTGTGAAATTGAAAAAATATTATGATAAATATAAATTTATTTATTTCATGATTTACAAAAATAATTTTTTAAGTTAATTAAGTTTATTTCAGCTCATTTCATCTCTCTTAATTTTAGTTCAGCCTCATTCAGCTCACTTCAGCTAGTTTCAGTTCATTTCAGCCTGTTTCAGCCTACTTCAGTTCGGTTCAGCTCACTTCAGCTCCAATAAGTTCGGTTCAGCTCTATTCAGTCGAAAAAACAGGGCCTTAGCGAGTAAAAAGAATATTAGAAAAATACGTATGAGTATGTCAACCCCTTACTACCGAATAATACGTATGCGAGTATGTTTACCTCTTACTACCTCCTTATTGAATAGCTCAATATTCATATAAGTGTAGAAAAAAAATTATCGCACTATATGACATTCAAATTTTAGCAATCTAAAACGCCGCTAATAACATAAAATATCATTGTGATTGTATAAGTTATATTTCATTTTCTTTTATCCAATAACCCATGTAAATTATCATTAGACAGTGTGATTGATGAGTGTGACCTAATTATCATCAGACAGTGTGATAACTGTGACCTAAAATCTTAAACATAATTATATATAGGTGTATCAAAAAACAAAATGTGCAAATTTCACATAACACATAATATAAGACGTAACTAAAACATTATTATGTGCAAATTTGATACATAAGCATCATACATTATACGTATAAGAAAATTGAAAATATGCATAAAATGTTTTTCACATTCTTTTGAACAAATATTAATTGATTTGGAAAATAATGTATCGTGAAATACTCTAATTTAAGAACTTAATGTCTATTGCCACATTATTCGAATATATTTTATTTTAATCAATATGATATTTGGTTAGTTACTAAGTTATTAATAAAATCTATACCATGTATATAGCAAATAGTAAGAAGAAATTCGGCATCACGAAAAGTCAGTTGAAAAACTTTCCGTGACATATATGTTTTTAACTATGACAAATCATGTCGCGAACATACTAAATCAAAATACATATCACGAGTTCAAATGGGTATAAATAATGTTGTAAGGAGAATGTATGTCCACTATGACATGATATCCATATAAAAATTAACTAACAAAATAATGATATTAAAGATATTTGCCTAATAAAATACATAAGAAAAAAAAATATCTTTTTTTTTTAATTAATTTTTCTTCAATAAATATTATAGACACTCCACTTCGTATGTATTTATTTAAAAACTTTAAATTTAAACCTTAAAAGTTAAGATTGGAAAAAGATTAAACTGTTTTTATTTATAACTAAAAATATTAAATATCATATATCAATTATATTATTCTGATACCATGTCATAAAACCATCTCTATCAAAAATTTATGTTATATTCGGAGTTTCAGGATCAATTTTATACTCTAACAACAGTATCTTGTAATTAATTGCGGATTATGTTCTAAGCAATTAGAACATTCACCTTTAATACGGCGTATATCCATATTCAAACAACAGAGACAAGACTACAGAAATTAGTTACGGATGCACCGTATCTTGCGTCATGTATTCATGGGTGATGTGTTACTACTTAGCGGTTCCTTTGTGTACTTTCTTTGTACATAAAAGGAAGAGTTTATCTGGCAATATTATACTCCGTTAAACAACTACATTTATCTTATCAGGTATCAATTGCACTACATTTGAGCATCACGCCATTAATAAACTATAACATGAGCGTTAGGGACTAATCATAGTTATATCAAACTTAAAATGTCCATACATTACCAAAAAGTGTAAAGATATTGTTAATTTTTCTTCTCAGATGCTTAGCTTTTGATTATTTAAATATTCTCTTAACAGTATTTATTTATTTTTCGTTTAAACATTCGTTTATCCTTCTCATCAAGTAGTAGTACTAAATACTAACTAAGAAATACCAATGGTTTATATAAACAATATATATCATATATGTACGTCTTTTATTATTAACATATATTATCTTCGTCTCATTAGTTTGTTTGTCTTATATATTTTTTATGAGAGTTATTTTAATTAAAAAAAAAAAAAAAAAAATTGGGTCGGAGTAAGCATATATATAAAAGATCAATTGAGTTCACAATATTCCCCTAAAGTCCTTGAAGTGAATTACAGTTAAACATTAAGGTTCCACTAATAGTGAAGTGAATTTACATATAAAAGAGTAAAAATTACATTTTTACATAAATTAAAACTTTTATATCGAAAATGGCCTAAAAAAACTAAAGTTACACTCATAAAGCATTATAGTCACACTCGTAAACCATTAAAGTCACAGTAAAAAAAAACGTAATTGCTCTTTCATGTACAGCTTTTACTCAATCATGGACATATTTTCATAAAGTTGGCATACACTACCCTTTTCCTATCCTCTCCCTCCCTAACTATTACCCACACCCTATTTACTGACCCTTCCAACCATCGTGCCTTAGCCTCAAATCAGCCACCCACTAAACGACTCTCGCTCGCCGGAAACAAGCCATCAATGCATTACCCGTCGGAATTAACCCTCCACTCACCAAAACTATTCATTCCCGCACAAACATCCACCATGGCCTAAACTATTGTTAAAATTAAAAGGCGTATGTACTGTCATCCTACCATATATTTAACAAACTTTGTAGATTTATTAATTTCATTAATTGTTTTGTGGATTTATCTTTTTTGAAAGTACTACTTTGAATCCAGAAATCATTTACTCTTATTGTTAAAGGTGTGTGGTGTGTTGAATGATTGCATTAAAACCAAGTTTGGGCGGCTATAAGAGAGGGGTCGAGTCGTGAAGGGGGCACGTCTGGGCGGCAGATCTGGGCGCCGAGTGGAGGAGTCGTGGTTGGACGGTGGCGGCAGGGATTGGTTGTTGAGACGGAGGAAAAATTGAAAGAGATAATTAAAATGAGAAGCAAACTGAAAAACATGAGGGTTGAAATGATAGGGGTAAAGTGGTAAATAGTGTCCATGAATGAGTAAATTACGTCCATGAAAGAGCAATACCCAAAAAAAAATACTGAAATTATATATAAAAGTGTTAAATCACATTATTAAAACTTTTATATTCAAAGTGACATAAAATATACTTCCTGCATTCAACTTCACACTACATATTTCTATTTTGGACACTATTCACAAGTCGGAAAAATCTTTCAATTTCCGTCTAATATATAAGAGAAAATATATTCATGTGGGATCTTGTTTGATTCGTCTTTAGGAGTACATTTAAAATATTTAACTCGTATAATTTTTACAAATACATAACAAAATATATTTACGACGCAAAACACGCGTTGACAAACGTGAAAAAGCAAATGTGTAGGGTGAAGTTGAATGGAAGGAGTATTAAAGTTACACCCATTAAGCATAAAATTACACTCGTAAACCATAACAGTTACACTCATAAAGTTGTGTTAAAATCACACAAGCTTATATTCAAAATTTTATTTAAACCCCTAGTGTAGACATTATCAAATCTGACTTGTATGCAAAACCACCTTATAAGATTAAGTAACACACTTTGTGGTTGAAATTACAATTCTCTCTACCTAATAAATGTGTGGCCTAGAATATGACTCAAGGACTCATCATATATATGAGACTCAAAAGAACTTGACTCTCTCTATATATATTGATCAAATGAATTGTTAAACTCGAAATCTCAAAACACTATTGAAAATTACATTGATCAAATAAATGTCAAAATACAAATTAAGGCCATCTTAATACAAAATAAAAATGCGACTCATCTAACAAAGAAAATATTGACTCATGATCCGCTTCCAAACCCAACTTCACAGTTCCGAATCATCATGTCAACAAATACCTGCTAATCAACTACTCATGCACTATTCGCCGGAAATGTCGAGTGGATCACAGTAGGGGTTACAAATAGATACACGGTCAGTCAACATATACATAACATCATCATACGCAATCACAATACAATCATCACACATCACCGGTGCCATAAAGTAGAGCACCGTGCTTCCATCAAGTAGCACATCAAACCACCTGTCGCGGTGCCATCAACTAGCACACCCCCGTGTTCAAGGGCACACTGTAGACACAAGGGGACCTGCCTCACCAAGTCACCCCCAGACCCAGGTAATCACCACGCGCATTGTCCTTTATGGAGGGAACCATGAGGAATGGCCCACAAAGTCTATGAAGCCGGTTTCCCGCAACATGTCACAATCACAATCATCACACCCAAAGTCTCATCAACATGTCACAACCATACCACAATACACATCAATCAATCATATACACATCAACTGAGTAAGATAACTTACCTTTTAGCATTCCAAGCATAAGCATCGCAAAATAGCAATCCAATCACATGAATAATCAGCAATGACAATACAAACGGAGAATCGACCAAAACCAAAGAGAAGATGAAGCTAGAACTTCCTTCATCACACAAATCCACTCACAATAATAATAATAGCAATTACTACTAATTCTATCAATAACTATCCTAATACCAATAATCTATCTTAATATCAACACTAATTCCCAACACTATAATAGAATCCCTTTAATTACTAGTTAAAAACCCAAGAAAAGATGATAAAAAGGTGATGCTTACCAATGGAAACGGAGGAATCAATGAGACCAATCCAACTCAGAATGAAGAACCATCAATAAACTAATCAAAGATAGGATTAGAGGATTAGGAGAAGTGATTAGAGGTTATGAAATGTTTAGAGAGAGACTATGTGAGAAAAGATAAGGAATTGGACTGATTATAATAAAGGTGATTTTCTTATAACCCCTTGCTCAAGCAATAAGAAAATCGCGAAAAAAAAGCTGAAACCCGCGCTTAGTCGGTTGAGTAAAAGGACCTACTCGACCGAGTAGAACAACTCGACCTAGTGAAACGATGCTCGCTCGAGTGACACTGAAGAGATGATAATATAACCCATCAGGAATATCAACTCGATTGAGCTAACCCCATGCTCGACCGAGTATCCTCGTACTCGGTCGAGTGACACTAAACCCGACCGAGTACCTATCAACTCGGCCGGGTGACTACATACTTAACTCGAGCGAGTGACACCCTTAATTAATCGATCCAAATCCACACAACTCTACATAGTAGACCTCCACTTAGCCAACCACTTGATCAAGTCAAGGCTAACAAAGACTCAAGTATTACAATCATACAAATTAACTTAGTTATTTTAAAAATCGTCTCCCGAACTCATTTACGTTAAAACGATATTTAAGGTTTTACAAATACTTTACAATGTATAAAGGGCATAATTGGAAAGAAAATAATAATAAGAGGCTTAACAAGTAAAACAAAAGATACTAGTTAATGCCTCAATTGTCTTGTATTGTACGAAGTAATTATTTTTCATTTGAGGAAAATGTCAAAATATAAAGTATTTATAAAATAATTAAATTGTGAGATAACTAGACTATGTTGAGTTATCATAATGTTGTAGGTACATCATATCGTAGGTAGCTTTTATTTGATACATACTTCCTCTATTCAACTCCACTCTAACACTTTCTTTTTTGTACACTATTAACAAGCGATCATATAATTGCAATTTTCTCTCAATATATAAGTAAAAAATATATTCATGTGTGATCTTGTTTGATTCGCCTTTACGAGTACATTATTAATATCTAACTTTTATAATTTTTGCAAACACGTAGCTAACGATATTTTTACCGTGCAAAACCCGTCTCGGCAAATATGAAATTTTTTTTTGGTAGGGTGGAGTTGAATGGAGGAAGTACATATCTATGATATAGGATTATAGGGTGTGACAGTTTCCGTTGCCACGTCTCATACTCTCACATCTTATCATTATAAGAGACTATAGAGATGTACGGAGTACTTCATAAATATTATGAAAATAGCTACAAAGAACTTATCGCTTTAGTTATTACATTATACTCCCTTCAACCTTTGCCACAAATACCAAGGAAAGAGTAGAATATCATTTGTTGTTTTACTTAGTGGATGACAATTGAACAATAATCTCATTGGAGGATTCAAATTATTCATAAATTTTTTTTCTAATATAGAAATAACAACAAATGACCGTAACACCCAAAAAAAGAAATATAACAACAAATAACCGGGACATAGGGAGCATTAAAATTGTAACTATAAAACATTCTTAACTAAATAATTGCGAAAATGTAACATGTTTGTCTCTGGCATGAAAGAAGGGAATATAATCTATTTTATATAACAAGAAGATACTCCATCTATTGTCGGATGATTTTGGGATAATATTTCCAAGGACTTATAAGGTGGACATTTTTTTCTACTTGATAGACGCGACCCAAACCTCCCGTACGAATCTTATACTAGTTGGGACAAATTTCGTACAAATAATAAGGTTATATGTCCAATTCTCCTTCCCTTACTACATTATTCTATCTCATATTACACAACAAAAGCATATTTCTAAGATTTTAATCATATTGATGTTTGAGAAATTAAGATACACCACAAAGGCACAAAGTAATCCAACCCATTTTTATGATTGTTCCTACGTGATTTGAAGAGTCAAAAACATGAGATATGGTCGTCTCTCCATCAAAGCATTGAATGCATGGTTTTATTTGTAAGGTTCTTCACTTGACCATTTATAGCAAGAAAGGCCAATTAGTTTGAGCCATTTGTGCACTTTGAGACTAAAACAAAGAAGCTTGGAAGTATATACTAGAGCAGCTGCCTTACCCACCAAAGTTAACTTTAAAGAGTTGTGCGACGTGTACCGTACCATGTTCCGCACTCTTTCGTTTTCTGGCTTTTATTGCTTTTGTTGTTATTCCTAGACTCCTACACCTTGCAAATCACTAGTTTACACCCTACATTAAGATCCCTTTTTATTTTTATCCGTATCTTTTGACTAAATAAGAAAAATGTGGCCTTAAATATCTTTCACAAATTCTAGTTAAATTCACAAACTCTCATTAAAAACAGAGTATATCTGTATTCATGAAAGCGGATCGAATCATCTCTTACAAGGAGGCAAGTAGTAGAACAAGTGATGATCCATTTAGTTTTCCATTTGCACTCTCACTTGCCTCATTATGAAAGGGAATCCGACTCGTCTTCATTGAAGACGAGTACCTTTTGACTAATAAAAAAATGTGGTTTTTTACGATGAGGAAGTTATTGCAATGAGAATATCACATTTTTCGGGTTTGTTAAGATTACATTCTTCGGTAAGTGTTAAGTCGGAATTTAAAATACCCCGTATTCATTATCATATGAATAAATTCATCGATCTTTAGTTTATTTATATTGATACTCAATCTACGTAACTCGTTTTTGAGTCCGATCACTAGGCAGGGCATAGATAATGGATGAGGATCTTCTCCATTACCCTCCTCTATTCATTACCTTCTATTACTTCTCAATGGTCCGGAATATATTCCGGGACGATCTAACGGTCAATTGCTTTGATGAGGTGTATAGAGGATAATGATTTTATATTAGTGTATTAGAGAAAATGGAAGAAAATAGAGAGAAAATGTAATGGAGAGGATCCATCCCCTAGATAATACATCGAGTACATAGTATGACACTAGTAAGTACTTGTAAATTAGAGGATCTCGTATCAAAGGTTCTAGTCTTCTAGATATGCTTTGCCATGCATGCTCAGTTGCTCACTATTGAATTGATAGCTGAGTATCTTCACACTCCACTTGAAGCAAACAAAACCATTTTTATTAGTGTTTAATAATAAGAAAGATCTTGGTCCCTTGTGGAGGATATACGAGAGGATCTATTAAAAATGCTTTCTTATGCTCATAATTTGAAGCAATAATATCTCTTAGCAGTGGCGGACCTAGAGACCAAATAATGGGTGTGCTAAGCGGACCTAGAGACCAAATAATGGGAGTGCACAATTGAAAAAAAAATTGCAAATAATATATTCCCCCCGTCCCGGTCAATTGTTCCCCTATCCCTTTTTAGGGTTTCTCAGTGAATTGTTGTCATTTTTATATAGGAAGGTTCTATGAGTAATTTGATCACTCAATGAGACTATTGTCAAATAGTCCTCCACTCTTTCTTTGGTATTTGTGCCAAAATAAAAGGACAACAATTGACCAAAACGAATGGAGTATACTAATTCTACAAAACCTTGTTCTTGTGTCACCTTTTTTTTGCTCTATTTTTGTGTGAGACATTCCATTGACAACCAAAAAACTAACAAAAATTAAATGTAAATTGATAACTACCCTTGTCTCACACAAACTGACAAACACAACTGAGAGACCGTCTCATAAAAAAATTTGTGTTTGTGCGCTTAGAAGTGTAGAGAATTTTAATCTCGACTAAAGTTTAAAGGTGTGATTGTTTTACAACAAATATCGTAAATTATTGAATTTGTTTTAAGTAGTTAATTTTATAACTCAACCTTACTAGATAAAAAATTATATCATATTGAACTCAACCGTGTTAAAATTGAAAATGACGAAGTTAGCAGGGTTTTAACCTTTTCATTAAAAGTTATCCAAAAAAATCTTTTTATAAAATGTTGTTGATGACTGAAAATAAAGAGAAAGAAAAAGGATGGGAAGGAAACAAAGAGAAGGAATTATAGGGAACGTAGGCTTCAGACGGGAGAAAAAAAGAAATATTGGAAAAAGGTCTTGCCAAGATTCGAACCCCACACCGTGAATGTATATCTCGTTGGTCTTATCCACCAGACTACTTTAGTTTCACTACTTAAGATAGCACAAAATTGTACATATTCTTTATTGACTCTTTTTTATTTAAAAAAAAAAATACTTCAACCATTTGTGGGTGCGCACGTGCGGTGCTGTGCGCACCCCCAGGTCCGCCATTGTCTCTTAGGCTTAGTTATGTGGTTGTAGACACCAAAATTTTATATTTTGGTATCTATTAATGATAAATTATTTTACTATTTAGGAGATAATTATCAAAAAAGATTGTGATAATATCTTAAAATACTATATAATATTTATTTATTGTCTTGCCCTTTAAGTTAGTAGACTACTATATAAACTTGTGTTTAGGGTTTAGAAAGGAGGGCAGATGGAACAAGTCAAAAGACCTCATCCTTTAACTACCAAATTGTAGCTAGGATGGAATAAGTCACAAAAAAGACATCGTCTTCTCCCTACGAGATTAAGTCGATAAGACCCTCGTAGTACTATCAAAACCCTAACCTTTAGGATGGAATCAAGAGAGTGACGTAAATTGTAACGACCGCAATCTTTCAGTTATAAAATAAACTCTTGTTTCCCATATTATTTTCGTCTTAAATTTTTATGGTTTACAGTTATGCATGTGTTATTACATGCTGATCTTATCTATCTATATATCTATATATAATTCGGAAGTCAATAGATAGTAATGAAGTGAAATAAATTTATAAAACTTCATATACTATATAGTTTTGGTGTATAAAGATGTTAATCATTACTCCCTCTGTCCGGTCAATTATTGTCCTATTCTTTTTTAAGGTGTCTCATTCATTGCTATTCTTTCTATATTTGGAAGGTTTCTATGAATAATCTCATCACCTAATTGGACTATTGTCTACCTGTCATTCATTAAGTGGAACCACAAATGGTCCCCTACTATTTTCTTGGTCTTTATGCCAAAATGAAAGGACAACAATTGACCGGGACGGAGGGAGTAGCATATAATAAATATAATAAAAGTAGGTTGAGTTTTAGAAACTACGAGTATAAAATAATAGTCATTTAAATTTAGGAAAATAGTTAACTTGAGAAAATTAATTAGATTATAATAGTTCATCTTAAATTAGATAGTAACAAAAATATAGATGGTCAATTTTTTTTTTATGGTGAAAATATAAGTATATTAAAATAACCCAACTGGACGCCACATAACATATTTCAAAGTGTCATACAGAAAAGTAATCCAGTTTCTCTTAACAAAATCTAACTTCAAAATTTCTACTAATAGATCTTGTTTCTCCTGCTACTAGCCTATAACAGGCCTCCTCTTGCACCATTGAATATCCTTGGCAGTCACCTTGTGCAGACTGATAGACATCAATCTATGTCTGGCCTGCTTTTTTTGCTTGTTGAATGGCTTTCTCTGGTCTCAATATCCCTCTCTCAATCCTAGTACAAGTATGGTCACTTGAGTCAAAGGTAGCTGTGAGAAAGGTACTTACATGGTCAGACTAGTTGTTTTTCATAACAGGACGGTCACGCTTGCTGCCAGGCTTCCGCGGCGGCTCCTCAGGCGGTGGTCTCATAAGGTGGTTGGAGTTTGAGAGTATGAGGGAAGATAGGTTTAGGTTTTAGAGAGAGAAGCGTAAGTTTTGAAAATAATGATTTAAGAAATAACTTCCGAATTATATTTATCGCGATCTGATTTCCGCCACACTCGACCGAGTAAGAGTGCACTCGGTCGAGTAGGCTACACTCAGTCGAGTGACCTCCGTACTCGAACGAGTAGAGTTTACAAGGTCGAGTACTCCATGCTGATGAATACAGATTTCCCAAAATATCATCCTACAGACAATCTCGTAAGCTCAAAGGTTGGTCAAAGGTCCCTAAAATATCGGGTATTATATCAGGTATAAATACTTCCTATTGTAAGTGCAGTCCTGAAACAGGTGTTGATATCTCTCCTCTGTAGTATCACATTGTAGGCAATATGTATCAGTCTGAATGCCCTTATTTTACAGCCTGTCCATAGTTAGAAGACGTTGCAGATTGATTAACCAGAGAATGACATTATGCCTAAGAGCTGATTTGTTATTTTAAATTACCTCGCCACTGTACAATGAAATCCTTTGTATTGCAAGGGTCGAATCCCTAGGGACGATAATTATGGGTCTAAGACGCTCTATTTAAGTTTTAGTTTAGTCCTAGCTAGAAGCGAGTGAAAGTTGATTAAAAATGATTAGACTACGCAAGAAGGAAAGAATAAAACTAAAACAATAATTAAAGATACTAAGGTATCCGGGTTCGCTAATATAGGTAAAAGTCGATTATGGTGAGGGTTAAGATCGGTCAAATGGTGAGTTTAGGAAGGTCCCCACCTCTCGGTGTAAGACGGTTCTTAGGTAAGTCTTCACCTCTCGGTGTAAGTTGGACCCTAGCCTAAGGTTTAGTTGGGTTCTCGCCCTAACCTCCCTTATAACATTCAATAGACACACAAATCTCATACAGGTGTAAGCTCTCACTTAAACTAGTAATTAAACATGGGAATAACTCAAACAACTCATTCAAGCATTTCATCAAACACCTTGTGTGCACAAAACAAGTAGACTACCAAAAGACCAAATCTTTTACCCAATTACCATAATCAAACCATAAACCTACATTAACTCCCCCATCTACCTTAGTAGTACACAACTCACTCATATTAATAAGGAAAAACATTAAAGATGAAAACTTTAATACAAAACTAACAAGAGAAGACATGCTCAACATCTAAACTAATTAAACAAGTAAGAATAAGTAATTAAATGACAATTAAATAAAATAAAGATGAGAAATATACCAAACATGTAATAAAATATTGAAACTTGGATTAATAAGGGAAGAAGAGTCTCCTCTAGTCTTCAAATTACGGCCCAAATCTTCACTAATGACTAATAAGAACACTAGATCTAAATATAACTAAATAGGAATACTAATTATGATTAATTAGGGAGGATTAAAGACTAATTAGGAAAATATTCTATTCTAATCCAGGGTTCATAAAATAAGATGGTAGTATGGTGGTGTGAGTAGTACTGTGTTCATAAGTTTAGATATTTTGGTGTATGGTGGTCTTTTATATGAGTAGATCTCAAAAACAAAGAAGAGGGGACAAGAGAAGCAAAAACACGGCCTGGGTTGGTGGCTGCCGGTGAGCCGGAGGCCAGCCGCCTCACCGGCGCCGAGAGAAACCTCTTTTTGTGCGAAAATCTGGAAAAAATTGCTAATAGATCTACGTGCCGGCGGACCGGCAGGTGACTCCGTCCTTCTCCTCGCGTCGTTTTTAGTGGTGTTGCGTGGCCTTCCTGTCAGCAGAACGGCCGTCGACCGACCGACATGAGTCTTCTCTTCTTTCTTCCCTTGTGTTCGTGAGATGGGGCGAGTTTGGGGGTCGGTGGTGCGAGGGAGCCGGCTCCTCTCTATCCTCTTAGTGCGGCCGATAGGTAGGAGTGGTTTGCTTGGCTGGTTGGCGGCCGACGATGGCAAGCTAGCAGGTGGGGGTGGTGGCTGCTCTCCTCTTCCTTCTCTTTTCTCTTCTTTTCATTTTCAATTTCTTTATTTTCTTTTCTTTGTTTCTTTCTTCTTTCTTTCTTTCTCTTTTTCGTTTCCTTTTTCTTTTTCCTTTTCTTTGTGTATATGTTTAGTGATGGTTTCTTGCTTTTTATCCTGTCTCGTCCTTGTCTTGACATATTTCCCATAAAATGAGACGAAAATATATAATATGAGAGTACGCGGAATAAGGGGCAAAATATAATAAAACCGACGCTAAAACCATATTAAATAAGGTAGAAATATAAGAGATTAAAGAGGGGAATCGTCTAAATTAATCGTACATCAAACCTCCCCACACTTAAACATTACTCGTCCCCGAGTAAATAAGTGTGCAAAAATAAGACCCTTATTCAACTAAACTAAACTAAACTACTAAAACCCGATGAGAGGCAATTAACGGGCCTTCTCCGTCCCTTCAACTCACAACGAAATACAATGAGGTATGTACTTCCTTGCAAGGCAAGTGGGGGCTTGCGTAAAATTTAGAAAGATCCAAAATTAAGCACGTAATCAGCATATAGGATGTATAAATCAAGAGATCGACCGCTTTCCTCATCTAAGCGGTTGAGTTTTGTTTTAAAAACCAAATGTCTAGGTCGGGAGATACCGTCTCAAAATCTTAACGAGGTGTCAACCCCTTAATTACGGCTCAAGCAACCCAAACGTGACTACCAAATGCCGATAAGACGAATTCAAAGGCGGGAAAGTGAGAAGCAAAGCTAACCTTACGGACCAACATGACACAACTCAAGATTCGACCAAATGAGACCCATGACTAAAAGGACTTGGACTATTGACTTCCTCACGGTTTTCACTCGTCACTCATTTTAAGAACGAGAGATTTTTGTGACAAAAAGTAACCAAAGTCACTCAACTACTCGACTTGTGAGGCATGCCCGCAATCTAATGTGGAATCCTCTCCTATATGATCACATATGAGATGTAAAAATGGGAATGCACATAAAATGAAACAAGGGTTGTAACGGGGCTAGGTAATGGGTCGAAACGGGATTTGTGCAAGCACCGTTATGAATGATGTGGAGTTACATATCAAGAAATTGTCAAAAATTCCATTTCTCCCAAGTTGTTACAACAAATGAAATGTCAAACTTGAAAGTCCGACTCACTTGGAAAAACATAATGCCCCCAATTATTATGCAACGTCTTTTTCTACTCACTTAATGATAGATAGGGAGTGTTGCTCGACTTTTTCTCATACAAAACATAGAATAAATAAATATATAAAGTGATTTTTGTTGTTTTTGCATTTTTTTTTCTTTTGTTTTTGTTTTTGCTTTTATAAAACCTCTTTATTCATATTCGAAACCAAAGATAAACCAAATATTTCAACTCAAGTGAACTTAGCTTGAGTTCACCAATTAGGACTCTAATCCCTTTTTCAAAATATCAAAAACAAAGCGACAACTTTCTTGATCAAGGAAGGTTGTTTATGGGATGTAGTTGATATTGTAGTTATGCTAAATGAAAGGCTACGGCTTATAGGAGATGCAAAAATGGGTCCTAATCTAAAGGGTCGAAAATTAGCCTTATTTGGTAATGTGAGGCACAAAATTATATGCAACGAGTTTTTTTCAAATTATGCACACAAAAATATACATCTCATGACCTAAGGAAAAGACGAAACACTTGTGTGTGGTGATGTGACATGCCACACAAGGAGGCTACTACAACCTATCGAGACCGGGTATGAATGCACCGACCTAAAGGAAGCTCTTAATCTCACATGTAAGTAGCTATGTCGAAGTCTAGTTCTAGCCTACGGTCTACTTGGTCTCATAGGGCGGTCCATGATCCTTCGGTCAAGCCTTACTTCCCGGGTGTCTATCTAGGAGGTCACAAGGTGCAAGCCACTAGGAGGGGAAAGACACGGTTAAGACAAAATCATCATTGATGTAACACCCGCAAATGTACCCTATTTTTATAGTGAAAATATTTTACGGATACTGTTCAGCGAAATTAAGTTTTAATTTAGAATTTTATTTTCCGAGTCGAATTTAGAATTTCCGAGTTCGTATTTGGAATTTCCGCGAGTTTTCAAGTAAAACCCGTCTTAAGTCGTCTTTGACTTTTTCTTGACTTTTGAGCCGTCTTTGACTTTCGTTGACTTTTCCACTTACTCACCCTACATATACTCCCTCATAACCCTAACTCCCTCACAACTCAATCTTCTTCTTCCTCACCATAAACACCAAAACCTTGCCTCCATTTTGATCCGTCTTAGATTCGTCGCTACTTCTTCGTTATTCGCTCAAATTCGCGTAAGTTCGTCTTATTCTTCCCCTCTTATCTTCCTCTATCCGTATTGGTAATAAAATTACCGTCTTTCTCGCTTTTTTAAATTATCCGTCTTTCTCAAGGTGAATGATATTCATCTTTTATTATCTAATTGTATGTAGGTGGAGACTAGGAAGGTGTAGAATCGATTAAAGACGCGTAAAGGTAACGGTGAAGGGTTACTCGATATCATTTACGTGTTTTACATGATTTCCATGTTAGAATTCGTTTTTGGAATACAATTAGAAAGCTTAGAAATTATGATTTTGAGGATGATTGTTGTTAGTTGATGATTGTTGAGGATGAATATTGATTGTTGATAGTTGATAGAAGTAAATTAGGAAAATTGGAAATGATAGAAAGGTGTTGTTTGTTCTCGGGTGACTCGTGCAAATTTACAGCACTGACCCTTTTTGGTAGAATGCTCATATCTCCTTCGTTACTTGTTTGTTTTGGGCTTGTGACCACTCGTTGGAACCGTAAGAGGATAAGCTATCACCTCGACTTGGAATTTCTGAATTCCCATATCTAGAACTCTAGTTATGACCGTTTGAAGTGAACCCTTGTTTTAGTTAGTTTCCAAACTTGTTGTTTTGGAGAGGGATCTATGTTTTTATTCATTATGCTTCATAACCTTGTTCTAATGCTTATGTATCATGTGTTGACTCATGTTTATCATATTTGAACTTATATGATTCCCTATTCTCATGTTTTGTGACGGTTTTTGGTATGTTCCCACTTTGAGTCGGTTTTTACAAATGATACGGTTTGAGCACTATTTTGTCTTGTGCTTTGTACTCTCATTCCCTTGGATACCTTCCCGTTCGTAAGGCTGGAATGTCGGAACGGAGAGGTATCCTACTGCTTAATTGCATGTGTCGTGGGCATATGACGACGTTGTTGGGAGTTGAACGCTATGCGTTGTTCGACCCGGCCGTCAAATGTTGTATACTTGCGAGGTGGTGTTATTTGCATGTAGCGTACCGCTTGTTATGAGGCTTGAGCTGTTTTTCCGCCTTTTTCGTGAATTGATCTACCGAATTTGAGGTAATCGGCGTTTATTTTTGTAAGACCGAGTCTTGGATGCGAAATGCTTTATCGCATGTCGAATCGGAACATGCTTTATTCCGAGAGTCTGGCCAGATTTAGACTAGGAACGTATTATTATCGTCGTCCTACCAGGAGGAAATTAGTCTACCTACGCGAAATGCTTTATCGTGTATGCGTTCCGGGAAATGCTTTATTCCGTGGATGCCTTTTAATCATACTTGCCATGTACACGATGCTAGTGCGTTTCATTTACTGTGAGAGTTGTCGTCTTTGTGTCGTTGTCTTTGAATGCGTGATTTCATGATTGTATTCATGGTCATTGCATGACTTGACACCGTCAAGGTCTTGGTTCGTGAATGGATGATAATATGTCGTATTTATTGTGATCATCGTATGACTTGACTTGGTTTGTCTGTCGAGTCTCACTCTTATCAATCTTATACCGCTAACGGTGAGATGCAAGCCCTAGTGAGCGTATTCGATTGCCTAAGAGTGTCTTTCCCGAGTCTTGGATAACATGATGGTTACGGATTTGATTTCTATATGATCTTATCTTTATATCTCGTATTGCCTATTTATTCTTATTTAACCTCACAGGGTATCTATATTGCATGATTTTACTTTGGATTTCCTTATATGTACGTTAATGTGATATGGCTGGGAGACCCCGGAGTTCCTCCCCACTGATTGTGGCGTTCATGTTTTTCATGAATGAACAGGTTGCTTGCATGGATGGCTTTTTGCTTATGCTATTTTGGGTTCGGGTGTGAGCTAGCGGGCGTTGTCCCTGGATGAAACACCTCTAGACGTCGTTTAGCTAGTTGCTAAATCTATATCGAAAATACCCCATCTATTTCGAAAATACCCCATCTATTTCAAAAATACCCCATCTATTTCGAAAATACCCTATCTATTTCGAAAATACCCCATCTATTTTGTAAGTTCACTTTTACTTGTTAACCTTTTGGAGACTCCGTCTCTTTGTTATTTTCCGCATTTGGTGTGGTATAATTCGTACTCTAGTTTGTAATATATGACACTCCTCGTATTCTTTCCTTGCATGTATAAAAGTTTTTAAAACTTCATATTTCCGCAATATAATTCACATGCTTGTATGTTTTATCTTTCCGCATTCGCGAGGGTTGTCACACCCCATGTCATCTTTTTCCACTCACTTTGGATATTTTCATTCTTTTGATTAAACTAATAATAATATCTTAGATATTTATAACTTTATCGATCCGTCAACGAAAATTACGCAAATCGTTTACAAAACAGACCCGACAATCACCAAGCCACACGGCTCTTCTTCCTCTAATAGGGCTAGATATTTTGCTTTCTTTTGATTACAATAACATAATATCTAGATATTTGATTTAATTAACTTAATATCTAATTAATTACCTTATTATAATGATAAAACCCGAGTCAATTCCGTAACAACAATTTCAAAACCCGACTCATTATTTTCCTCTATATTACACGGCACACACCACCACATTACTCACCACTTATCTTTTCATTTTACACTAAATCAACTTAATACCTTTTTAATATTTTCTTTAATATAATCAAAATCGTTCTTGGTGTTCTTGAGCGTTCTTCATCGTTCTTGAGCAAAATCGTCTCAAAACATTCGTTACTTGTTCAAATCCGTCCTAACTTATATTTCTAGAATCTCCTCTTCGCTCTCCATCTTCAAGTACGGTTTATTTTCAATTCCGGCAAAATCGTTTTCAACACTGTAATTATGGAAAATCAAGTTTTTAATTCTAATAATGTTTTTCTTGTCATTTCTTATAGGGGAAGATTTTGAAGACGAGTTTGGTGACTCGTATATTTTAGGAGAAGATTAGAAGACAGGTTTCTTATTTTTATTTACTTCTTATTTTGGTGCTAATTGATTTTTGCTAGCTAAGGTAACAATTCCGATTTACTCGACGAAATAATGTCACATAGCTTTTGTTTTTGGTTCATCTTTTGTTTTAGTTCATATTATTGTTACTTATGATTTTTAGTAGTAACATGATAAGTAGTATGATTTATATGTTGTATGGAATTTTTAATATGTTAGTGTTCTTAACATATTTGTATGATTTAGTTATAACCATGATTTTTGTATGAATGATGGTTGAATTGGATGTTAAAATGGTTGTTGATTAATTAAAACATGTTAGGAATAATTTGGTGTGATTGGTGGTGGTGGCCGAATAAGTTGGCCGGAAAAACCAGCCCAAACCGGCCGGTTCAGGCCCGGTTCAGGCCGGTTCAGGCCGGTCCAGCCCGGTCTGGATTTGGTCCGGGGATGGTCTTTGGGTGTTGGGTCGATAATTGATTGTTTTGTTGTTGTTTTGACGGGTTTTAAATATGTTAAGCATGCGGGAAAATATTAAGAAACGGTTTTAGAAATTTTAAACCAAAACAGCTCAAATCAGCCGTGGGCCCAGTCCAGGCCCATGTTTGGTCTCGGCCCAAATCAGCCCGTGGGTCCTTTCCTTGGTCTTGTGACGGGTTTTGAGTTATTGCCATTTTATAGTGTTTTGTAATATTTAGCAAGTGGGAAATGTTAATAAGTAAAATATTTAATTAAAAAGGTTTTTAATAAAATTATTATTTCTCACATGTTAGAAATTATAATACGAGATTATAGTTAAATTTGATATCCTTTAAGTCAAGCGGGTTTTAGTAAGATTTAATAATTCACATGTTAGACGTTTTAATAAAATAACATGTAATGAATATGATGATTTTTATGTGCAAGTCTATGTGGTAAAGACTCTGTTTCTAGCCGGTTTGACCAAACGGGTTTGGTCAAACTAAGATCTAGTAAGCCCCGTTTTGACTGATGACCCGTCGCGGGACTCGGGTCGGGGATTTGTCTTCAAGTAAGGTTGTATTTAATTAATGAATTAGCCTTAGTAGATATGAGGCGATATGATATTTGAATATGATTTTTATATGCAATTAGTCACATGATAGGAAGTTTTCACGTGACTGTTTGATTATATGGTTGGTGTCGTGTTGACTAAGTACCCATAGAGAATTATGAGTATATGGCGTCTTGACCATTCTAATTCTAAATGAGTAGCTTGGACCATGACATCGATAGGCCGTACTATCTTTAACGAGTATATAGTTCATGGTTAATAGCTTTGGTGTCACGGCCTGGGGGGCTTATCTCCAAGTCGGGGCATGGCTGCCTAAGAGTTCCACTTTGGGAATGGAGCCAGCTTAAGTACTAGCCATCTCTGCTTAGGGGGTCGCCTAGTAGACGAGTCTGGTGTAATGGTTCTGTCATTGAGACGGGGGTGGAATGGAATAGCTGTTGCCGAGGTCTGATCAGTCTAGGACTAGGAGTTTTCCTACCTTGTGGTATAGCCCGAAGGTACAGAAGTCGTCTATGACTGTCCTAGGAACTTATGCCTGTTTCTAGACGGATTGGTCTTTCATGTGTGATGATTCTATGAATCTTAGAAGGTGAGATGCAAGCCGGCTAAGGTTGATAGAGTTTGGATTAACGGTTGTTAACTGATTCACATGATATTATGTTTGATTAGGGTTTGAGTGTATCATGGCCATGTTAACGGTAACCTCTGAGCTAGCATACCAGCTTCCCTACCTCGTATTATAGATTATTATCAGATTCACATGATAGGTTATATGTTAGTTAATTGTATTCATAACATGAAAAGCATATCGTATATGTTAAAGTGTTGTATTTTCCATATACATCTCTTTTATGTTATTCATGTTTTATTAAACTTGACATTTCGTGGTTGGGAGAACTCGGAGTTACTCCCCACTGACTGTGGCTTCCGTGTTTATATTTAATGCGGTTGGCAGGTTTGTGATGCATACATTGGGTACATTGACGAGCTAGCGAGCGAAGTAGTTACCTTGGACCTATATTCGGTTCTTAGATTGTATATTATTATACACTCTTTTATTTCTGTATTTATACGGGAGATATGTCTCCCGTTTCAGATACTTTTTATGTATAATATTATTTCTTTTTTTTTGTTATGAACCTTTTTATTTATGACACCTTCTTATGATGAATATATTTAATAGTAGGTTCCGGTTTTTAAAATATACCGATTTTCACTAAAGTGAATCTATTAGAAACGTATTCTCATCTTTTATTTATTTAAATTATTTTTTTCTTTCCGCAAATTTGAGGGTGTCACAAGTCCAAAGAATAAACTCCATGCTATCAACAAGTGACGTATTAGACTAGACAATTAAACACCCTTACCCACCTTTAGTAGCAAAATAATCACAAAAGTACTACACACGACTGACCCGGCTAAGGTCGGAGGTTTTGGAATGTAGCTATATAATGTGGGTTAACCAAAGAAAATCAGGCTAGAAAGGCTCAGACGGGCTACAAGCAGAGGATTAATTCAAAGGGTAATAAAAACAAGTCAGTTTGGCCATGTGGAGTTCAAATTATAACAAAAGAAACATGCCTCATAACGCAATGTGATCGAATGCACAAGGAGAACGGGGGGATACGCCACACTCAAGTAAAGCGCATCCTGGAGGGAAACTACTCACAAATCCTAACAATGAGACTGGATACAGGTAAACCGGTCTTGGAGGCTCTACATCCTCTCAATTTAAGTAGTTATGCCTAATACATGGTGTGGTCAAGGATCTCGCGCCCCGTGAGGTGTCACGGTGTCAAGACTCATCTAGCAGTATTTTCGAGTTGTCTTAGAAAAGCAATTAAGGTCTAAAACATGCAATTAGCAAGCTTCAAAGGTTAGCAAAATGGAATGAGACATAATAAATGTTTAAGCATAAGCCAAATCCTTTAGAAATAAGATGTCAAATTTTTTGGATTTTTAAGATTTTTTGATTTTTTTTTTTAAAGAAATGCAATGCGATGAGAAATGCAATACGATGAATGAATAAACTACTAACTAGATAACTAAAACACATATATATATCCTCCCCCAAGCCTAAACAACGCATTGTTCTCAATGCATAAGAAGTTCAAAACATGGGACAATAAACAAAAGAAGGGGTAGGGGGATTGACCGACAGCATGGTCAACCACGCTCGGATGAGCTAAAGAGATCCTTCATTATTATTTTTTAAAATGAGAAAACGAAAATAAATACATACCTAACTTGGGTTGCCTCCCAAGAAGCGCTTCTTTAACATCATTAGCTTGACGCTTTTTCAATATTCTCAGCTTGGATCATCTTCAATGGAACAAGCATTTAATGATCGCAAGAGTCGATCATAAGCCGGCGAGCACTCTTCATGACAATGTAAGTGACAACGTTTCAAATTATAGACAAGTATCGTCATGGATAAAAAAACGTTGTAACTTATCATACTCCCTTGAAGAACTCTCATCAAACATGAATATGTTAATCCATTCCTTAATCATTGGTTGCTCCATAAAGTTAATTTCATATGACCCAAAACACTGTTCATTATCTTTGATATTATGAAACATCACCTCAAAATAATCACTTACCGATTCAGATATGTCTGGCGGTCTACTTTTATAGGTCCCTAAATGTCCGGAAAGGAAATACAAAGATGTATCGTCAAGGTACTCATCCAAACATTCATAGGAATGGGAAAGATATAATGAACTTAAGCATGGAGGAGGATAAAGAAGGGCAAATGACGGATCTAAATCAAGAATTTTAGAAGGGATAGATGAATAAGTGGTAGGATTGAGGTTGTATATATCATCTCCCTTGGCTGAGAAATAACCAACCTCGTCCTCTTGTAAAATAATTTCATCAATAATCTCCTTGGTTGATATGTCAACAATTTCACCCATACATTTATCACCCTCAACATTATTATCAAAGGCCTCAAAATCATCATTGGTTTTCGCATTATCGTTTATCTGACAAGCCTTTAAAAACGAGAATTCGGGGTTACGACTTTCACTATCTAACCAGTCAAAAAGGTCATAAGCTTCATTAGTTGATTTAGAAGAAAGATCTCCACCACATAAAGAGTTAAACAAAGATCTAACATGACTATTTATACCATTCTGAATTGTTAGACGTAACTCTTCATCGCTAAAGCCGTGACCGTCCAATGACTCAAGGAACTGTTTGAGTCTATTAAGGTAAGCCCAAAATTTCTCATCTTCATATTGTGGAAAACCAAGATAAAATAACATTTGAAAGGGGGAAAAGAACGTAGTCTAAACTAATCTAAAATTAACTAATATTAACCGTTACTTCCGCGGCAACGGCGCCAAAAACTTGTTCAGTTCAAAATACCGCAAGCGTACGGGTCAATTGTAGATGCTTACGAGTCGATCTCAGGGAAATAAAGTTAAGTACTAGTCGAATTAGATTATACTTTAGCTACGAGGAATAAATAATAGAGAATTAGCTAGACTAAATTTATAAGCAAATAACAACGATTTTAATCAATAACTAAAAGGTCTAAGGTCCGTAGTCTCGTTATAGGTCGACAAGCTCTACTAAAGATAAGTAATTACCAAATCACTACTCGGATTAGACACTACCTAATTTGCTATTAACAACTCTTACGAGTCAATTAAACTCCCTAATATTGATTAACCTACCTACTTCCATAAGCAAATTAAACCAAGTAGAGGCATTAAGTTGATAGTTGAGTCCTAATTATCAATTAGACACTTCCATGAATAACTAATAATCAAAGATCAGATTAATGTTCTAAACTAAACCGCATTGCTTCCACAGATTGATTTAGATTTAACCTATTATTAGATGATGAACTTGGTGGATAAATCTCGTCACAAAACAATTCTCAATTCCCATTGAACAATTCACTTGCTTCTAGATTCATTCAATAAAAAACAACAATCCAATTCAAAATAAATCTTTATCTAAATCCGAGATACCAATTAGGTAATAAAAACTAACAATTCAATTCATGCTTGTCATCCCTACAACAATCCTACGAACCCTAGATTGGAAATTACTCACTCATTATAAAAGAAGACAAACAATTCATAATTAAAACAATATAAGACATAATTAAAAGAATAGATGAAAGAATACTTGTAATTAAGGAACCTGAATGTTGAATAGAACGAAATATAATTGCAATAATCCAAAGAGCGAAGTAATTAAATCTTAATCTAGAGAGTTCTTGTAATTAGGGCTAATGATATTCTAAGCCTAAGATAAAAACAATGTATGAAAAACTATGTATTCAAGGGTTTTTAATAATAGGTCTTTTATTAGAACTTGGAACCTAAGCTAAATTGGAGTTTCCAAAACTCGAATAGGAGTTTTCGCAGTCCCCCCGCCCGGGGGAGTGCTTCTGCCCAATTGTGGCTTCAAGTGTCAATATCCCCGCCCGGGTACAAAATATCCCCGCCCGGGGGAGTTCTTCTTTTCTTTTCTTTTTCATAAAATACTTCAATCTCTATGCTCATGACATCTAAGCCTTTGTCCTTCATTCCAATGTCCGAGAACTCGTTTCTCAACACTCCTAATGGATACCTTTCCAAGGATGGTTCGTTTTTACCTGAAACAAACACGAAACATACCAAAGCGTAGTATATATCGAAACATGACAAAACCATGCAAAACTAGCCTAAAATCATATCAAGGGAAGTCAAAATAAGCCTAATTAAGCTATTGAATACACGTAAAATAAGCACTTAACAGGGGGTCCTCTGGGTATGCGGTTGATTCTACTGTCGACTCTGTTATTACTCCTACGGGTGATTTTTCTGCCGCCAGCGAGACAAATGACGATCCATCTTCTGATATGGGTTGAGGAAAACGAGTCAAGATTCCTAATGTCCGCAGTTCTGATTACGTCCGTTATAATCACATTAACACGTCCGTTCATCCATCTTCCTCACCCATTCCCGATCTCGTCTCACGTAGTTCTTTTCCCTTAACACACTTTGTAAATTATAATGCTTTTTCTACTCTGCACTGTACTTATCTTGCAGCTCTAACACAAGCTGTCGAGCCTAAATCTTACAAAGAAGATATGCGTGATCCCTGTTGGCAACAAGCCATGGTCGATGAAATTTCTGCCCTCGAAGCCAATAAAACATGGACGGTGGAAACTTTGTCGCCTGATAAAACCGCTATTGGCTGTATGTGGGTCTTCAAAATTAAGCATAAGTCAGATGGGTCTATTGAACGATTCAAGGCTCGATTGGTTGTTCTTGGCAATCATCAAACAGAGGGGATTGACTTCACCGAGACATTTGCACCGACTGTGAAAATGGTCACCGTCCGTACTTTTCTTGCCGTTGCTACTATCTGTAAGTGGGAATTACATCAGATGGATGTTCACAATGCCTTTCTTCATGGCGATTTATCAGCGGAAGTGTATATGTGTATGCCTCCACGCTTTAGCCGTGGTATGACCGGGAAGGTTTAATTGTCGGCTTCGTAAGTCTCTCTATGGGCTTCGCCAAGCTCCTCGATGTTGGTATGCCAAACTTACCCAGGCTTTGCTTTCTTATGGATTTTCTATGTGTCTTTCTGATAATTCCTTATTTACTTACCGGAAGGACGAGGTTGATTTGCCCATTCTTGTTTATGTCGATGATCTTGTCATCAACGGAAATCACCCAACGACCATTTCGGCATTTAAGGCCTACTTGTGTGATTGTTTTAAAATGAAAGACCTAGGGAAGTTAAAACATTTCCTTGGCATTGAGGTTGCTCATAGCTCGTCTGGTCTGCTTCTTTCCCAAAGAAAATATACTCTTGATATTTTGTCCGAGATGGGTTTACTTGGCAGCAAACCGGCTAGTGTTCTAATGAATGAGAATCATGGGCTTGCTCTCGCTCATGATCCTTTGCTTGACGACAGTATAAAGTATCGTCGTCTTTTTGGAAAACTAATTTATCTCACTCTTACTAGCCCGGAGTTATGTTACTCGGTTCACATCTTGACCTAATTCATGCAAAAACCCACCATTTCTCAATGGGAGGCAGCCTTACGGGTTGTCTGTTACTTGAAGGGTAGTCCCGGGCAGGGACTTGTTTTTCGCTCAAACCAACCTCTTGAGCTCACTACAGATGCCGACTAGGCCAGTTGTCCACTCAGTCGTCGTTCTCTTACTGCTTATTTTATTTGTCTCGGTGGCTCGCCTATTTCCTGGAAAACTAAGAAGCAAGCTATTGTTTCTCGTTCCTCTACCGAAGCTGAATATCGTGCAATGGCCTCGGTCACTAGCGAAATATTATGGCTCAAAGGGTTACTTCTTAGTCTTGGCGTGCGCACACCTTCACCCGTACCCTTACATTGTGATAATCAAGCTGTTATTCATATTTCAAATAACCCGGTTTTTCACGAGAGAATAAAGCCTATCGAGATCCACTGCCATTTTATTCGTGAGGAGATCCGACGCGGCGTCATCTCTCCACGTTATATTCACACTCGATCTCAACTTGCAGATATTTTCACTAAAGCATTGGGTCGTCAACGTTTTCAGGATATACGAGGCAAGTTAGGCATTTTCGATGTCCATGCTCCAACTTAAGGGGGGTATAAGACGATACATTGTATCGGGCTACTTTACTCATACATTGTACATATGTCTTCTTGTAATTAGCTATGTCAACATGGGAATATGATGTGTATATTTCCCATGTATCTAGTTTTTCTATGTCTTCTTGTAACTAGTTATGTCAACATGGGAATATGGTGTGTATATTTCTCATGTATCTAGTTTTATCTTAGCTAGTTGGAAAGGGTCTCACACACTTAATTTATATATATTGACAATCACGCATGAGACAAAGGCAATGAAAAACAATCATTCACAACTATATCTTACTTTGCAAATTACATTAAGAAAATTTATAAAAATGACATAATCTATGATTGTATATTTTCATGTAATAAGTGTAATAAGTATTAGGTTAGAACTAGTATTGTTGTACACGTCCTGATTAGATGAAAAACAAAATATGCCCTTAATCCCGGACAAGATCATCACCCCCAGATTTCTTGTGCCGCCTTTAATCACGGTTTATTCGTTTGGGTGCAAAGGGCGTGATATGTATTAGTAAGTCTTATTGGAGACGGATATATCCATTTTCAATAAAGATAGATTGAATTCTCTCTCACAAAGAGACAAGTGGGGGGGGACAAGTGGGGGCATAAGTGGGAAACCAAATGGATCCCCACTTGCCTCTTACTTGACTCCTCGTGAGAAGGGATTTGACCCGTTTTCATTGAAAACGGATATGCGCCGTTTTCAATGAGAATTTGTGAATATGTTAGTACAATAAAATGATAAATATTATAATAATTAAAATATTTTTGCTTTATTAACCAATTTTATATCCGTAGCCGATAACCACGTGAGTGAAGCTGATTATAAAATCTAATTATTTGCACTTTTTCTGTTTTAGAAATCGTAATGTAAGATAAATTCAGTAACAGGACAAAAAAGAATAAAGAGAATCTGAATTCATTTTTTATAAATATCATTAACAACTAATAATAATAATGAAATTGCAAAATACAACAAAGTCACTATCTTGCGTGCTGATCTCCTACCTTAATGGGCACAACACCCTTGTCATTATCCAAACTCTGAGCAGCCTGATCTTGTTCCCTAAACTTTTTATAAATATCACCCTTATAAAACTCCCTTGTTCTAACCACTAAAATAAATGAAACCAATGCACCAAATAACGTTACAGCTGCCAAAATAATAAAAGACAACCTATAACATCTTGCCCCTAAACATGTCAATTCCTTAACATCTGATCTCTTTAGCCCCTTCTTAGTCAACTCTTTTAGTGCTTCTCTATCATATAACATGCCTGTCACCTTCACGTTTAGTATGTACGATCCAAGTGGGCTAGCCAATTGCCCACAATTGAACAATGTGGAGTAGTACTTGAGCCCGAACAGCTCGGATATGATCGCGAAGAGTAATGGTAGTTGGGCTCCGAATGAGAATCCGATTATCACCGAGGCTATGTAGACGGACCCCGGCATTGGGAAAGCAATGAGAAGATGGCCGATGGCGGCTAAGATGAGGACAAGTGTCATCATTAGCGGCCGTGGGATTTTGTACTTGGCTAAAAGTGTTTCTGATACAAACCCGGAAAAGACCCTACCGAAATAATTCCAAATACTAACCAATGACACAAATGTACTTATTGTCTTAGTTGGATACCCTAATGATTCCCCAATTTGACCCAAATTATCAACTGCTGTTAAACTTGAACCTAAACCACATAAAGTGGCTAAAAATAAGATTCCCATATCTATGCTCAAAAGTGCTTGCAATATAGTGTAGTCTTCACCTCTTTCTGGCTTATTAAATATGGTAAGAAAACATGATTTTGAATCATTCTCATCTTTGCTTACTTCAACAGTAGGTTTCTCAACGACTACCTTGACAGGAGAAACATCATCAACTGCAGCCGTGTCGGTCTCGTCTCGATTTCGAGACAAGTAGTATTCCTCCTTAATGGCAACCAACAAGGGGAGGAACAACATAGCAGAAACAACAGTAGCACTAGCAGCATAACCAGCCTCAGTGAATGAAATTTGTTTCTCCAAAATAGTAACAACCATAAGAAAAAGTGCCAAAACAATAGACACATATAAAAAGTGGTAAAACACTTTAACTTCATTACTCTGTCTACTAACCTTAAGAGTTCTAATAGTGTAAACAAAAACCACAGAAAGAGCAGCAGGTAACCAAGCAATAAGCAAGATTAATGATTTAGAATCATTACCATAAATAGCCAGATAAAACTGAGTCATAATAGCACCACTTAATCCAACAAACCCTTTTAATAATCCCAACATAATACCTCTGCTTTGTGGGAAATTCATAACACAAGTGACTAATGCACCAGTATTAGCAAAATTCTGAGAATTTGCTCCAATACAAATATAAACACACATTTGCCATACTTTAGGAGGTGATATTTTACCAGTAACAGATGCCCATATCATGAAATAACCAACAAAATTCATAGCAGAACCAATTAATAAAACTGCCCATGTTGGTATTATTTCAGCAATTAACCCTGAAAATACACCAACATTTGCACCCAAATCTTTAAAAAACCCAAGAAGATTTAGGGTTGATTGATTATACCCTAATGATGATTTTATATCTTTGGAATAAATACCAAACAAATAAGTTGCACCTGCACCTGCCATTATCAAGAATGATGCAAATACTGTGAACCATCTTCCCTTTACTATTTGCTCAGCAAAACGCACCGTTTCATTGCACCTTACCCCACCCATTGTTTGTGTGTTTTTTTTTTTGGGTTTGTGTTTATGAGTTTTTTGTATATATATATATATGAAGGAATTGGATGCAATATTAATCCTAGTTTTAGGAGGATAAGAAGAAGAAGAAAAGAGGAAAGAAGTTGGTTTTGCTTTTTATAGTGAGAAGGAGAGATGCCAATTTGTGAACACAAAAGAAAGAGAATGATTTAAATAACCACGTTTTTCAACAAGATTTTGACAAAGTCACAAATTCTAAATCGGTGCAAAAATCAGAGTTGGAGCTGGAGTTGTAGGAGGAAACAAGTTGGCGATTGTTTAATTAGAAATGGATTAGGAGTTTATGACAGGCTCGTTAATAGGTTAATCGACTAGGATTGAGTTTTCATATTCGATTAATAATCTGTTTCCATGAAAGATGGAGTACTACAACTAGGATAGATATTTTATTTGTCTCATTTATGTTATTCTAATTTGATTTTGTAGATGACGTTGATTTAAGCCATAGTTTGGCAATTATAGTATTATAAAATACCCAAAATTCTTATTGAAGACAGCTACTATCTGTTAGACCGTTACAGCTGAATACGGATAGTGTTAGTGTGTTACCTCATAATATGCAAGTAGGAAGAACAAGTGAATGACAAATGGATCCTCCCACTTTCATATTGTGAGAGGGATACTATCTATCTTAGCTTCTGACGAATAATGTCCGTCTTTAGTGAGACATGCTAATAAAATAAGGATATTCAATTCACTTTTACCTTTTTTTTTTCAAAACGTATTTTCAATTAATTGCCATTTCTCTAAATTTAGTACTCTGTATGTTAAATGGGAGGACCACTACTATTAACAAAATAACAGTACTATCTTAGGACTTAGCCAGCACACCCTCTATTAAAACGACATTATGCCTAATTTTTTAAATTGAATAGGTAGAGTAGTAATTTTACCCTATTTTTAAACACAAATTCTTATTTCAGACGGACCATTTCCATCTGAAAAATAAGACGGGATTATGTTGCCACTTTTTGATAAAATGTAACCACAGCTTATATCAACTTGTTTTCAATAGTGGTTACATCTAACTGTAAAGTGGTTACAAAATCTCGTCTTATTGCTTCAGAACAAAATGGTCCGTCTGAAGCAAGACCAACTGATTTTTAAAATCTTTCCCAAAAACGAAAGTTCAATTATAAAAGTGAAATGGAGGAAATATATTGTAACATCCCACTTACTCTGGAGCCTTTAAGCAAAATCTTCCAAAGTAAGGGAGGTGTCACAACCTCGTTTTTCTGCTATAATACGCGTCAACTCGAGTCTCAAAAACAAGTTAATGCATGGTTTATAAGATGAGTCAAAATATATAACAAGGTCAACATAAGCCAAAGTGACAAGTACAACTCAAAGTAATCCAAATACAACGGAAGTCAGAAACTATATAAGTTTTCACAAATTCTTGTTTGTGACGGGCAGTATCCGTCACAAGCTTGCGACGGGTACCACTTTCCCTCACAAATGACCCATTTAAGGGAAAAGGGGAAGCACATGGGGCGTGCCCCACATGTTCCCTCTACCCATTTTGTTAGAGGAAAAACCCGTCGTAAGGTCCGACCCGTCACAAGGGAGACCTACTGATAATTTTTACTACACTCTAAACTATAATACTGTAATTAGAAAAATATACTCTCTCTTATTCCATCTATTCTTCCCTATATCATTTTTTATCCATTCATATTTTCTTCCATATTTCCATTTTTGGAGGTAAAGTTGTGTGTTTTGTGTGGTTCATATTTAATTGCATGTGGGTAGAGTGTTTTGTGTGGTCTAAATTCATTTCCTTAATGCTAAAGCTCGAATGAAAAGAGAAGATTACATGGAATACGAGGGAGTATATCAAAAACTATAAATTACTAAATTTTTTATTGATGTTATTATCTTGACTCATACTCCGTATAAAAACAAAACTGAAAATCACTATTATTACTTTTGTGACAAAAAATGAAAAAAAATTCTAACTTGAAAACATTAGTTTTATGGTAAAAAAAAAATCCTTAACATAAATTTTAGCTAATTACTCAATTCTGTTGATTAATTTTAAGTTCCACCTTTTTTATATCAAAGCAAAATATGATAATAAGAAACGTGAACTATTAATGAGGTACAACTTGGCCAAATTGACAAATTGGTAAATAAAAATAGGGGTTGTGGAGAAATTGGTAAAAAAGATATCTTGTTTGGACAAATAATTGGTAAAAAATAATATATTGTTTGGAGAAATTGGTAAAAAAAATGAATAGATGGGCAGATACATCAAAAAAAAGAATTCATTCAAAATTACCATGTACTAGTTTTAAATAACACGATTTCTTAATCGCATATTCTACTCTACAGCCGTCATAACGTGCACCAACCATGTTTTACTACTCCCTATGATTCTTTCGGCATGACCCATTTTTCATTTTGGTCTATTCATAAAAATTGCTCATTTCGTAGGTATATTATCGAAATATTCACGCAGTATCTAACGAGGTTGGATATTTTACACGAAATACCCAACTTTTTAAATCGTAGAACTTTAAGTAGTCATAACTCGTGTTTACCAACTCAAAAAATGACGATTATTTTTTCAAATCGTTACTATCAGAGAACTATGATTTGGGAAAAAAAAAACTCCGCTATCTTTTTTTTTTTGAGCTAAATTTTCCATTATATTTTTATTACTAAAAGTACTTGTTTATTTGTGGGATGCACCGTCGTAAGGGGAGTTGTGGACTAACTCGATATTTTTTTTTCCAGATCATATTTCTCGGAAAGATAATGGTTTGAAAAAAATCTTATCATTTTTTATTTGGTAAACACGAGTTATGTCCACTTAATGTTTTATGGTTCATGCACGAAACGGAGGAAGTAGTAAAAAAATGGTTTGTCACACGTTACGACTGTCGTAGAATAGAATATGTGATTAAGAAATTAAGTTATTTAATTACATACTAATTACTGATGGATTTTTTTTGGTGTATTTGTCCAATCATTCATCTTTTTTACCAACTAGTATAGGTGTCCAGCTCCGCCCGGATTACCTATATTTATCATTAAAATTTAATTTAATTAAATATACTTTAAAATTGTATAACTCATAAATTTATCATCAATATATTTTCTTATGACATATCTTAAAATTACGATAAAATAAATTATTAGACAATTTATTACTCTCACTATTAATATTTTACTTTAATCAACTGGTCGGCTAATTGTTCATATATACTTTTTTTTATTGTTAGTATTGTTTCTTTTATTACATTCGTTATTACTAGTACTGTTACTTTCACTACTTCCGTCGTAATTATTGTTACTTTCACTACTCCCACTAATTATTGATACTTTCACTAATGACGCATTAAAATTGAAAATTTCACTACCCTCGTTGTTGTTCTATTACTTTCATTACTCCCGGTTCTAATATTGTTACTTTGACTATTGAACAGAGTGATTACTATAACTTGATTCGCTGATGATTAAACATGCAATTTGAGTACACATGCAATTTTAAGGGGCTCATATATTTATAAAAATATATTACATATATGTTAAATCAATTTAAAAGAATTATGCAATATTAAATCTTTGGAAACCTAGCTTGATTTATTTACCTTTTAATGGTTTCCAAAATATTTTGTGTAAGTTAAATAATTATAAAATTTTTAATTTAATGTACATTCTATGCTACTAATTAATACCATAAGTGGGGCATGTTTATTTTAAGGAAAATCACCATATTTTGTTATTTTCTAAATTTATATTTCAACCAAAATTATATAATATTTACATTGAAATATCATGATCAGGTCTATCACACAACGCTATCGATTAAAATCTATATTGTATAATTAATTTGTATAACTTTATTTAATTACATACAAGTCCTTCAAGATTTAATATATAGTATAGGTTTGTCCAAACAAGAGTTTTTTTTACCAATTTGCCCAAATAAGATTTTTTTTTTACCAATTTGTCCACACTCCCAACTTTTTTTTACCAATTTGTCAATTTAGCCGATACAAATTTCATATAAATACATGTATGGCACGAGGTCAAAACTAATTAAAATACAAAACAAATTACAAACTCCAATTCATTTATCTAGAACTCTTTCTTAACCTCCATTTAGTCCATTATTATCTTGTGAAGGCTAATCAACGCATTTTTTTACGCTTACGGAAGATAAGCAACTTATTTACAGTTAGCAACTTATCTTTCTAACGCTTAGAGAGAAGAGAAATCCCAAGATAAAGAAAAATAGAAAAGAAAAAACCAGATCAAAGACGATTGAATCTGAACAATGCTTGACGAGCTAATTTCGCGTGTCGTTAATTCCGCTAATTAACTACGATCAAATAACAATTTATAACTCCTAAACAAACACAAACTATCTTAAATAAAGGTAGTAAAATGGTAAGAATAGGGTCGAACCCAAGAGAAGGCGGTATTAACTAAATTAATCTAATCTAGACTCTTGCAAAAAGCCAATTAACAAAACTAATTACTAACTAATTACTCTAATCACATATTAAGACACTAATTAAGACAAAAGCTTAAATTAATTACAAACTATGATATTGACAATGAGAAAACGTGTAGGATAACATATAGGGAGAAAGTTTGATTGGAGAAATTCATTAACAAGTCTAAAATAACCAACTAAAACTAAAGATTCAAATATGGAGAAACAACTTAGTGTAATTTTCCCAAGTTCCCAACAATTAACAAAGTAAAGACTCTTCCTTTCCTCTCTTCTCTAACTATCTAATACAAGTTTCTAAGAAATTAGTCAACATGGATTAAACCAACCAAGGATGACCCTTTACAACCCAATTTACACCCATTAAACCATGAGCCCAAATCAAAGATGCAAACTTTAAGAACAAAACCAAAGAAACAAGCTATAATCATGTAATAAAACATTAAACCATGTTCTAATTACACAATATACCAAAATCCACCAAAAGATTCCAACTTTTAAACCAAAGTTACAATCTTTCAAGGTTGCTTCAACAAATATCAAGACAAATTAACCAAATTTATCTAGACAAAGCACTAGTTAAACAAACAATTGCTAAGATGGTTAGTTTCAACAATAATTCATTCAACAATGGAAAATGAACATGAGAAAATGATATTAACTAAAGAAGAAGAGGTTCAAGAGTCTTACAATGCTAAAAGATGAGAACTTGTTCCAATAACACTAAGAAATGGAAGATTAGCTACCCATAATCCAAGTATTACAACCCAAAATAATGAAGTTCAACCAAATTACAAGCCAAAATGAAAACCAAAATGAGAGAGTTCTAATGTGGAATGTTGAAATGAATGGAATGTAGGGAATGTTCCTCTCTCTCTACAATCTGGCTCTTTTATACCCTTGGCTCCGGAAACCTAGGGCCTTCGAGAAATGGGCCTCAAAATGACAAGACGGAGAATGAAGGAACACCTGTCTGAGGCCAGGACGCTGGCAGCGTCGTGGGACGCTGGCAGCGTTCAGGCATGCTGGCAGCGTTTCATGCTGCCAGTTTTTACTCTTGGTTTCTCGCCTTGACTTTCGTTGACCCCTTTGAATGCTATTATCGCCTTGACTCCCATTGACCCTTTGGACTTGCTTTTCTTGCATTGACAATTTGCTCCTAGCCCACTCCAATTGTCGAGTTTGGTCTCGGTTCTCGGGTTTGACTTTGACTTTTGTTGACTTCCGGGCTTGACTCTAAAATTTGACTTAAAAATACTAGATAACAACATAATTACAAGGACTAAGGTTAGCATAAAACGATGCTAACGACCCGTAAAAAGTATATTAAACAGACCTAATAAATACTACTAAACACGACACAATTTGGTGTTGTCAAATACCCCAACACTTGGACTTTTACTCGTCCCGGGTAAAACTTGAGATTAGCAAGACAAACACGAGTTTAAACATAGCATGTGAAGGTAATGACCTCTCTTCCCTCACCACTACCTTCTTATATCTCCCTCAAAACACAACCACTTATTAAAAGAAAATGACTCAAAGTTGTTGTGACACACTCTTTCCTTACCACTTCCTACTTATAACTCCCTCAATACAAGACTCGACACACCACCAACTCCGACTCATCTCACCTCAACTCCTCCCTTCTTATACCTCCTAAGATTGTAGTATGACCATCTTTGCCTTATCCCAAGGCATAGCGAGATGACCCTCATCACCAAACTCCATGCAACTCCACTTCTTATATCACCCCCTTTTTACTCCACTAGTGTATAACATGGTTACTTGGTTGGCCCCAAACTACACAATTCGCACAACCAAGCAACCAACAAAGGAAATCCACCGATTTGGAACCAATTGTGTGACTCAAAGAAAAATAAAAAAAAATCCTAAGCTAGCCTCCTTCCAAATTCCTCCTTATTTCTCCATTCGTTTCCCTCCAAAAACCCTCTTCATCGGAAGTATTTTGCTCAATTTTTTTTTTCCTTTTTCTTTTTCTATTTTTTTTTCTTGAAAATCCCTCATTTTGCCTAAGGTGCCCTTTCGGGTTTTCACCTTAGCTTTTTCCTTTCCTCTCATTGGTGGCTCGCAACTCGATTTTTCATTTTGCCCGGAATGCCCTTTCGGGTTTTCATTCCGTACTCGGCCACCTTCCCAATTTTTGCCTAGGTGCCCACCCTTGTGGGTTTTCACCTAGCCGGGATTTTCAATTTTTTTTTTCTCTTTTTTTTTTCTTTTTCATCAAAACAAAACAAAACAAAACAAAATGCATCAAAACAAAACAAATATATGCAATCCTCTCCCCCCACACTTAGATTATACAATGTCCTCATTGTAGGGGAAAGGGTGGGATGCTTCATCAATTGTTGAAATGAGAAGAACCCGAGGCACCTCCTCGGTTTCTCCTCCTCTCTCTTTCTTCTCTAACTCTTCTTCTCCTTTCTAGGCCTTCATCAAGGGCCTCTTGTGTGTAAGGAGTGGGGTAGCCGGGGTTTTGTTGGATGGACATGCCGAAGAGTGAGCTAGCCAAACCATAAACATCCTCTTGTGCCACCGCATCTTCATATGAATCTTGAAGGTAAGTGTGGTGGCACTCATTTTGATCTTGGAAATGGTTTGTGGCTTGCTCCTTCCAAGCATTTTGTGCCGCCCACATGTCATTTTGCTCGCTCCACCTTTGGTTTTGTTGCTCCCTCCAAGGGCGGTCTTCCTTTTGCCGCTCCACCATCCTCCTCCACTCTTCTTGTTGGGCCCTCTCGGCCTCCTCTCTCAACCTCTCCCTTGCCTCCACCACATTATGCCAATCATCTAAGGATTCAAGCCTACCTCCTTGGGTTTGTTGCCAATTGTAAGAGTCGTCCACCCGTCCACTTATGTGCTTGAGGACATCGTTGGTGCTAGCAAAGTATGATGCCATTTGTTGTTGCCATGGCTCCATTGGGGTGTTTGCACGAGTCTCCGCGTCATACATTGGGGCGTCGGTGTCTTGGTGGCTATGGTAAGATGATTGGGAATGGTATGGTGGTGGTTGTTGTTGTTGTTGTTTTTGTTGTTGAAAAGGTGGGTTTTGGAAACGTCCTTGCTCAATTGTGAGGATTTCCCTCTCCTTGTTAACTTGCTCACTTCCCTCACCTTGCTCTCTCTTAGCCTCCTTCTTTGCCGCAGGGGCACTTCCTCTACCTCCGCCTTACTACTACTCTTCCCCAAACTCTCTTCCCTAGGGCAAAAGAAGTCCTCCGGTTTTGGCCCCCTAGGTAAAGGATTGATTAAAGGTCGAGGCATTTTCATATAGCTTAGGCCATCACTCCCCAACCAAAATCCTCTCAAAGGTTCCACTTTGCTAATTTTGAAATGTGTACCTCCTCTGGCCCAAAGTGGTTGTACCTTGTCAAACCCTTACAAGAGTTGACCTCTTGCTCCTCATCAATCCCCCCTTCATAATGTTGCACCAAAAAGGTAATCACCCCCCCAAGGTGGATACTTGCTTTAGTAGATTTTTGGCAGTGCTTAATACAAGCTCTCATAAACAAGTCTGCCCAATCCGGTACCCCCACCCCTCCCGGGAGCATAGTCCTCAAACACAACCGGATTTTCTCCGGTACCTTAGCGGGCTCTCCCGCGGAGTTAAAAATGGTGGTAAGGAACCGGGTAATGAGTCGAAGTACGGGGTGGGTGATTGTGGAGAGTTTGGCATCCTTAGATGCAGTGTTACAACCTGTAATATTGCTCCACATGTTGTTCATTTCCCCTTTGGGGCATTTAATCTCTTCGGGGTTTTTGGTGATTTTTAGGATTTGGCGAATTTCGGAGATTGGGGCGTTGTGCCAATTTTGGTTGAGGCAGATGCGGTAGGCTCTTTCATTCCCCTCGGGTACGTCCAACTCGGACAAGGTAGCTAGGAACTCGTACGCGAAACTCTTATAGGTGTGATCCCAAGAGTCTGGTTCAAGATAAGCTTCTAGCCCTACTTTAGCTAGCATATCCCTTGTCAAGTCGAACATTCCCAAGGCATGGAGGGTGCTTGGGGAGAAGAATTTTGTGGTTATGAGGGGTTGTAGTCGGGGTGCGGTAAGTTTGTCCCAGATTTTTTTTATGTTGAGCACTCAACCTCTCATAACCCATGAACACGACTTCAACATCGGTGTCGGGCTCGCTCACCGCGGCCCTCTTATTCTTTCCCTTCCTAAACAACTTGGAGATTTTAGGAGCCATTTTCTGCAAAAAAATTCAACAATACAATACAACACAACAACAAGCAAACACTCAAAGTAGTTTTTCACTCAAACAAGCAATTCAACAAACACTTGGTGTGCAACAATCTCACCACCTCAAAAGTTTAATGTTTGTTGAATTCTTATGCCTTACTCAGAAAACTTTTACCAATCCTAGCTAAACACTACTACAAAAACAGGCTATGACAACGGTTAAAAACCGTTGTAATATTAAAAAGCGGACGTTGTTAAAGCCTCCGTTGTTAAAGGTTTTAACAACGGTTCCGATTTAATGAAATTACCGTTGTGAATAGTTTTAACAACGGTACAAAGTCGTTGTTATTACTAGATAACTGTTGTTAAAACGTGTGAATAATTATGGTGGGAAAGATACGAAAACGGTTCTCTTAAATAAAACCGTTGTTAAAGATATGATTAGTTTTGGTGGGAAATATTATAACAACGCTATTGTTTTTTAAACCCGTTGTGAATATAGTTAATTACAACGGAGTATATTAAACAAGCTGTTGTGGAAAGTTTTAATAACAACAGGTATATCAGAGTACACCGTTGTTAAAACGTGTGAATAGTTTTGGTGGGAAATATGTAAGAACGGTCTGTTTACTAAAACCGTTGTTAAAGGCCGATTAGTTTTTGTTGCGGAAAGATTATAACAACGCTTTAATATTTCAAACCCGTTGTGAATATTGTTAATTACAACGGAATATAATAAAGAAGCCGTTGTGGAAAGTTTTAATAACAACATGTATTTTAGAATACACCGTTGTTAAAGGTATGATAAGTTTTGGTGGTAAATATATTACAACGCTTTTAATGAATTTTGAAAAACCGTTGTTATTATTTTTATTATTGTTTTTGAAAAAATTGTAATTTGTTCCCCTGCCAGTGAAAATCCTGCATAAATCAGCAGCAGTAGCAGCAGCACGCATAAACCAATTACAGAAGCAGCAAAATGATATATCTATATATAAATAAGAGCAATTCATGTACATAGCAATTCATGTACAACAGCAGCAAAATGATATATACAACCAAAATGATCTCTTTCAGAGCAATTCATACTTACAACTTGCTCTAATGACTTCTACAAATTAAAGTTCCCTATCTGCTTCCAAAATAATCTAAGTTTCATTTATTCTTTCTTAACATAATGTTCAAGGAGGTATTTGCCCCACAAGTCCCTTACCTCGTCTATATTGTGCTTAGTGTACTCAGGGACATGTGGCGTGTTGAGTAAATACTGCGGATAAAACAAATAAAAGACATCGATCAGTAGGGTAACAACAGTATAGGCATATCATACATAATTAGCAACATCGATCATATATATATAGCAGAAAAGATATCAGCTCTAATGAAAAAAAGTAAATAATAGCTACATTAAACTACTAACTCTTTCTGGAATGCTGATATATCTTCGCCTAATAATCTCCAACATGAAACGACAAACGTAGTATCCACATTGGATGCTATCCGGCTGTTTAGGGACCTATTATTACATAATAAACGAAGAGACGAGAAGGCAATTACCAATTAGTTTAATGCGTAATTAAAAAAGACAGATGTATATGCGTAATTAGTTTAATGCACTTAATTATTAAGGTATTGTATTTGCGCGTACGTACCCCTGTTATCGTAATAAAAGTAGGGCCATCATCAGAATATTCTGTCGGTTGATCGCCGGTTGCTCTTTTCTTCTCAAAGGCCCTTTAAAAAAGGAAAGAGGCCGAAAGTCACATAAACTTACTTAATAATAATAAATGAAACTTAATATTATGTGCCAAATCATCAGTATTATAAACTTACTTAATAATCAACTTCTTAAAGGTCTCGGATGGTTGTCTATGCAAAGAGTCCAACCAAAATACTTTCTTCTTGGTCGGATTGATCGTTGCTAGCACCCAATGTCTCCTAGATCGAGAGACACATCATTATTAACAAGCACAACATGCATCATAACCAAACATATAAAAATGTAATTGTATTTGGAATCGTAATATTAATTATATATTACCCGACTTCATTATAAGGGGCAAAAATGAGCTTATTGTTTTTCGCCAATTCCGCAGCAATATAATCTACACGTTCTACATACGAAAACATCCCGATATACATAGATAAAACATTTGGGCACAGGAATCCGTATTGAGCAAGTGGATTATTGGTCTCGGGGATCACAACCGAGTTCAAGTACCTACATGACGGTTTTAATTCCGATATTAAAAACACTATATCTTAGTCAGAATATTAGAATACTGCATGATTTAATTTATTAAGAAACTTACTTCATCCAAACATATAGGTGTTGGACATCAATCTCGTCAAGGCCAGCCCAAATGGCTAGAATTTCCCATGACAGAATTGCTTGACGTTCTACCCCTACAATATCATCCTCGAGCGGAATAATTATTAATTGCTCGCTTGCTATGCGATCACCAGCCTCCTTATAAAGGTCCATCATCGTCATTGTTCGTACTTTTTCCATGTAAACGTTCCCATGATATTTAGTACGGGATAGACTCCTGACCTCTTTCAGCTTGGGGAAATGATGCGGTGTGCTACCTTTCACAACCTACATGTGGCTAACTAAATTAAGTTGCTCTTTCAATGATGAGGCGATAGTAGAACTTAAAATATAAAGAGAGTTGATTAGATACCTCATCAAGTTGTTGTTTTGACGAGGTAGTAGAACGATTATTGTCTATCGAGTTAGACTTATCCATGTTTTTTGTTACCTACAAAACAAAAATATAACATATAAATTTCACTATTTATGAAGGTGATGAACAAAGACAAAAGACTGGTTAAATTAGATGTATTTTTCTAACCCCGGCTACATTCTGTTGAATTTTTTGATCACGAGGCAGGAAAATGTGGATATTAGGCCATTGGACAAAACAGTTAACCGCATCTGCCAGAATTAGAAGTTCGTCACGGACTGGGACGGGCAGTTTATGGGTTTCACAGCCCTTCATGACTACCGTTATCTCCACTTTTGCATGATTCGGCAAGAGTGGTACGCCATGAACCAAGATGGTTTCCGCTGAGTCATTGGGCTTTGGGTATATGATGAAACCCCGGGAAACACGAACCACATCCTTGGATGAAGGGTCGGTGAGCATAACTACCCGCTTGTTTTTGGCCTGAAGATTACACAGTATTTACTAAATACCAAAATATAATAGATATCATAAATGATCTATATTGAGTATATAATGTAAAGTTAGTTACAAGTATTTATTGTTGGTGGGTAGGCTATTATACTTGAACATGTCCAGACCAGATTTAGCACTGACAGCATATACTAACTTCTTATATTCTACATACCTCATTATTGTCACCCGTCTTCTCAGCCGGCTCCTCAAGTTGCGTCCCCTTTTCAGAGTTATTTACCTTATAAAATTAATTAACCAATCAAAGGCATGGCTGCTGGAAAGAACAAATGCAGAGGTTCAAAATGGTTAAGTCGTATTTACCTTATCGGCTTGAGGTATCAAAACCTCAGCAGCATTAGGTACCTCACCCGTCTCCTCAAGTTGCGTCCCCTTTTCCGACTCATTTACCTAATAAAATAAACCAATCAAAGGCATGGCTGCTGGAAAGAACAAATGCAGAAAAAAAAAAGTCATATTTACCTTATCGGCTTGAGGTATTAAAACCTCGACAGCAGTAGGTACCTCACCCATCTTCTCAGCCGTCTCCTCATGTATTGGCAAGGTAGTAGTGTCTGCCTCTTGACAAATCTGTTGCACTACCTCACCCTTTTTAATGACATCCTCCATCATCTTCAATTCTTCTTCGGAAGGCTTGCCTCCAGAATTCATCTTCAGTATCACGGAGGCCAATAACTGAACCTGCACGCCCAAAATGTAGAATCAGCATTTTGTTAAAACAATAACATGTGAATTTTAAATGACAATAACAAATGGTACCATGTCAGCCTTCCCCTTTTTTTTCTTCTTCTTGTTCGAGCTTGTTGTCCCATAATATTTCGTGACTCCGACATGTAATGGGACGCCCCTCAATCGACCTGGATGCTCGGGACGGCCGATCGCTCTAGCAAGAACGTCGTCACGACCACTCGGAGTGAATTTCCCTTCCGCAACCTCCTTCAGAACATTCTCCTATAATATATTAAATAAACTTAATTTTATTTTTGTTACTAAAATAAATAGATAGTTAGACATACAAGAATTGAACAATAAAGTTATTAAAAACCCGTCTTAATAAAAATAATACTTACTATGTTGGCCAAGACTTCCTGATCATATTCGTTACATGTTCGGGATCCTTTAGGCGTGTGCCCTTCTTTATAAGTTACGTGCCGATTCAAGTCGGTCACACCCTTTGACACCTACACATTAACTCAAAAATAATATATGTATACATGTATATCAAGTCCAAGTATGATTAAAAAAATCTAATATATAGATGCTACTTACGAGATTTTCTTCTATCAATCTGTAACCGCCTCGAGAACCATAATATACCCCCCGCTTCTGTGAGATGTTAGCACGATTTCTGGCGCTAACGCTCTTCAAATCATATAAAATCGCAAGTAGATGAGACAATTAGAAAATTATAGATACAAGTAGAGTTTTAGAAAAATGTAACCTGAAACTTTTAGAAAAATGTAACCTTAAGTAGAGTTTTACAAAAATGTAAACATATGACATGGATACTTAACCTGAAACTTTTCAGTAGCTCGTTTCGCCTTATAATTATCCCATTGTTGCTGAGTGATGTGGGGTACTTTGTCGGTGGGCTCTTATGCATCTGCCCCGTCTCCTTGTCGACATACAAGTGTAATTTGGCAAGGTCACACCTCCACTGCCTTAAGACTGCCGCTGCCTTACGTAATAGATACTTATCATGGCAGTCTGGAATATCGAAAGCTTCCTGCATCATCATCATATATACTAATAAGCGGCTGTCTAATATTACCTTTACGAACCTTTATACGGCTTCCTGCCTTATGTAATAGTAACTTATGCAAAATAAAATGGTGTTTAGCTAAAGATATTATCATACCTTTATACGTTTCAAGAGTAAGTTCTGCAATGCAGGATTTATATTCCTGAAATCATCTAAATCAATAGGCACAAACTGTTTGGTTGTAACTCCAATCCAAGTGGATAAATGGCCAGCATTTGGACCAGTAGGAACACCTTTCACACTCCATTTTATTTCCATCGGCGTTTTTGCCGCTATAGCTGCAAGGGCTGCAGAGCACTTCGAAGCACCCCTCTCATCAGGCTTATCCCCCTTATCATTGTTTTCTACTCTTTTCCGTTTTTCACCCATGATAATCCTAAGACACTAAGACCTTCAAAAGAAATGAAATAGTAACGGAACAGAGTCATGCATACAGCGATTCTAAAACCCTAAGACCTTGAAATGAATGAAATAGTAACTGAACAAATAAAGAGTCATGCAGAGATTCTAAAACTCTAAAAACTTAGAAAGGAATGAAACTAGATGATAAAGAGAACGATAAATAGAAAATGAAAACAAAAAGATGAACTTCAATCTTAAAACCCTAAAGACGAAACACAAAAATTACCTGATAAAGAAAATGAGAACAGGGTGATGATAAAGAGAACGAGCAGGATGATGATCACGAGTACGAGGAGGATGATGATGATAATAAACAAAAAGATTTGTGTTGTAAACGAGGATGATTGTAAACGAGGAGGATGATGATGATAATGTACGTGTGTTTAATTTACTCTATAGGATTGTAAATTATTTTTTATTAAGAGAAACTAAAGGGTTTATTAAAAGAAACTATTGACAACGGTTATCCTACAAACCACCGTTGTTATAGAGTAATGACAACGGTTAAAGCACACCCGTTGTAGAAAGTAATAACACTAAGACAACGGTTTATTTATTATGACCCGTTGTTGAAAGTAATAACAACGGTGGTATTCTAAAACACCGTTTTTATAGATTATGTATATTTTTTTTAATTTTTCAGATACGCGCGCGCGGTATTAAAATTTGAGGCACGAAATAAATTCATTAACTTTGCTCTAAATTAATTTATTTAACTTTGCTCTAAATTTAATTTAATTTATTTTACTTTGCTCTAAATTTTATATTATAGGCGTAAGTTACGTTTAATTATTAGCTCGGATCGGGTTTGGCCTGGGAATCAATTCCAATCGGGTTAGATTCGGCGGGTTTGTAATTAATAAATTTATCGATCGGGTTAGTTATTATTATTAGTTTGGTTCGGGTCGGAGCGAGGGTCCTTTCGGCTTTCGTGTCTGTTTCGGGAATGATTATAATTGGGCGGGTCGTCGATAATTTCCGGGTCAAGCGGATGTGGTATATATATATCGAGTCTAGTGATTCTCGAATCGGGTCATTTTGTTTTTAATTAAGGACCTGGTTATTATAATCATGCATCACTAGTTAACCTGAAACTGATCGGGTGGCCAGTTACGGATCGGGCAATCCACTATCTAGAGCTAGTAGCTACGTACTTCGGGTCGATCGCTTTTGGGCCGGGTCGGGGGCACGTGTCATTAACCTGTATGTACTACTTTGCAATAATATTGATGATAATATTGATGATATATATAATAATTAATGATGATGACTTCCGGTTCATTAACCTCGTACTACTTTGCAATAATAACAGATTCATCAATGCACATGCAAGTATTATATATACACGTCAATGTTTCCCAAATTAAATAATGATATATATATATGGGGTCGATCGACTTCGTTCATCAAGTACGCTAAAAGGGACGGATATATTGACGATGCATATATATATATATATATATATATATATATATATATATATATATATATATATATATATATATATATATATATATAGAGAAAGGTTCAAATGAGTCCTTCATATCTTTTGAGTCCCTAAGTCCTCTTATGAGCCCTTAGATCTTTCAAGTTGGGTGGTTGAGATTAAAAGCAAAAAGTAACCATTACACTAATTCCTTACTTATACACTAATGAATTATCTTTCTCTCTCTAGCTTAAAGTTGATGACATTTTAGCATTTTTAGGGTTTAACTTTTGTTTTCAAGGGTAACTTTTGTTTTTTTACGTGTGCAGTTTTACAAGTGTAACTTTGATATTTTACGAGTGTAACTTTAATCCAAAAAAGTGTAACCTTATACTAAAAATTGATTTTACGACAAGATTTTAACATTTTACGTATTTTCATAGTGTAACTTTAGTCTTTTACAAGTGTAACTTTAATTCAAAAAAGTGTAACCTAGTACTAAAAATTGATTTTACGACAAGATTTTGACATTTTACGTATTTCGGAGTGTAACTTTAACCTTTTACAAGTGTAACTTTAATTCAAAAAAGTGTAACCCTATACTAAAAATTGATTTTACGACAAGATTTTGACATTTTACGTATTTTCAGAGTGTAACTTTAGCCTTTTACAAGTGTAACTTTAATTCAAAAAAGTGTAACCCTTTACTAAAAATTGATTTTACGACAAGATTTTGACATTTTACGTATTTTCAGAGTGTAACTTTAGCCTTTTACAAGTGTAACTTTAATTCAAAAAGGTGTAACCATATACTAAAAATTGATTTTACGACAAGTTCTCGACATTTTACGTATTTTCATAGTGTAACTTTAGCCTTTTACAAGTGTAACTTTAATTCAAAAAAGTGTAACCTTATACTAAAATTTGATTTTACGACAAGTTTTTGACATTTTCCGTATTTTTATAGTGCAACTTTAACCTTTTACAAGTATAACTTTAATCCAAAATAGTGTAATTTTACTTTTACAAAGAATTTTATGTCATTTTAAGACAAGTTCATGAGATTTTCTGGATTTTTATAGTGTAACTTTAGTATTTTGCAAGTATAACTTTAATGTAATTTTATTTTTTCCCAAGTAAATTTATGTCATCTTATGTGATAATTTTGAAATTTTAACTAATTTATAGTGTAACTCTAGTCTTTTCATAATGTAACTTTAGTATATTAAGAGTGTAACTTTAGTCATATAAAGTGTAACTTGACCCATTGATAATGTATATTTAGTCCACTTATAATGTAACTTCAATCAATTGAGAGTGTAACTTCAATCCATCGACAACCTCCGTCTTAATACGATTAATTTTTCAAAAATTTACTTCTTATTTAGTAGATTTAAAATTAAAATAAACTAAATAAGTAAAAAAGAAAGATATGTAGAACTTTGTTTATTATGTTTTTGAAACTAACTTTTTAGTAGATCTAAAGGTGGAGGAAAAAAAAAAGTAACAATAAATCTGAAAATAAAAAGATGTTTATTAGGTAGATGTAAGATTAAAATCGAATAAATAAGAAAAAAAAGTAGATCTAAAAAATTTGTTTATTAGGTTTTTGAAATTCATAGTACTTGTTAGTAGTTCTAAAAGTGGAGAAAAAATGAAAAAACAGTAACATTAACTTTGAAAAATAGCAGATCTGAAAAAATTTGAAAATCAACACTTACATCTGAAAAAGAAGAAAAAAAAAGACGGAACTAGAACGACACACGACCCCACCAGCCACAACCACCAACCCGACCACGAGGTGGAACGGCATAGAGGAGGAGGAGGAGGAGGCGTCGGTGGAAGGCAGCCAGAAAAGGTGCAGTGGCCGCGAGGAATGGCAGGGGTTGTGGCGCGTCGGGTGGTGGTGTGGGGTTTGTAGATCTAGTTTTTTTGGTGATTTTGTTTTTTCAGATTTGTTTTTTTTGTCTTGGCGTGGCCGTCGGTGCCAGAGAGGGACGACGGCGGCGGGCGGTGGTGGGAGGGAGGAGGAGCGGCGGAAGACGGCGGGAAGGAGAGAGGAGCATGGGCGGCAGGCGGTGGAGGGTGGTCGTAGGCCGTGTGCTAGTATTTTTTTTTTTTTTTGAATTTTGGCCAGCGGCCGGCGTTGGTTGGCGGTGGCTGGCGGTGGTCGCCGGTGTTTGGTGATGCCGGAAGTGAAGAAGATGAATGAAAGTGAGGGAGGTTGAGGTTGAGGTTGTGGGTTTAGAGAGGATGAAATTATAGAGATATGGAGGAGGAAATTTTAGAGAGGGAGTATTTGTGTGAGAAATGAATTGGGTGAGAAATGAATTAGAGGGAGGTAGGTATTATTGATTTAATTAGTGGGATAGTGAGAGAAAGTGGGTTAAACCCATTAATAATGACAAATTTTGTGTTTTAATCTCAACCATCCATCTCCAAGATCCAAGGGCCTCAAAGAGGACTTATGGACTCACTCTTTATATGCTCAAATTAATTAAAAAGGACGGTTTATTGCTTTTTTACCACCTATATATAATATATATATTATTGTGTATGTATGTGCATACGTTTTATCAACAAATAAATGGTTAACAATAATAGGCCATATTCCGATCAGGTAGTTAGATTCGTAGGGTATGTAACTTTACCGGGTTAGTTTAATTGGGTGAGGGAGCAGCGAGCGAGGGCCGTGTCCTTTCGACTTTCGTGTCTGTTTATTCGTGTGTCTGTTCATTAAATTTAATTTAATTCGATCATTTAAATGTTAATATATATGCTAGCGGATGAGGTTATATATCGAGTCGTCGGGCCGTTTTTGCATCACAAACCTGAAACTGTCCGACCCAAAATTAATTAGCTAGTATCGGGTTATTTAATTTAATTCGATAGAAATCTTTATATATTATCCGCGTGATGATTATTAAGTATCATTTTCGGGTCGGATCACTTTTAATTATTATGTATCATTATTAGTATACGTGTGTTACTTCAAAATAACCCTAAACCCTAAACCCTAAACCCTAAACCCTTAACCCTTTTTTATATACTTCTATATATATATATATAGTAGATTATCGTTATTGATCAAACATCAAAATATTGAACATCAATTCAAACACTTTAAACAACATTCTTTCTCATCGATTTCATTAGGAATAACCTAGATTTTATATTAAAGTACATTACATTCATCCGACATCAAATAAATAAAGATGTTAAATAATCCGGAACAATTCCGGTTAAGAGTAAAAAGCTTTTCTCACACTGCCACCAACAATCCGGAACAATATTGATGATACTGATGACTTCCGGATCATTAACCTCGTATTTTGCAATAACAGATTCAATGCCTGCAAGTACACGTCTTGCATGTGGAGATAAGGTAGGACGGGTACAGCTCAACATATCTCTTGCGGCATCCAACCTGCGAGTATAAGGCCGACGTGGGTAGCCAGAGGACGATGATGATGACGACGCTTGGTTGACAAGTCGGACTGCTTCACGCCTCTTAATCCAATAATCCCTTCGATGTTCAATGGATCCTTTAATCAATGGGTGATGATCAGCGGGAACTACGGCAAGAGCCTCCTCCTCATCTGCAATCAATTTTGTAAGGGTCGTCTCATCGTTGGGAAGGTTAACTGCTGCCATTGATGATGTTAATTTTTGGAGTAATTAATTAGGGTTATGTAATATTTAAAGGAGGGGTTTTGAGGCTGTATTTATAGAGGGGTTATGCTGCCATTGATGATGTTCAATGGATGCTTTAATCAATGCTGGTTCTGCTGTTTTTTATTCACGGGTTTGGACTGCAATATCTTTTAATTAAAAATAATAATATTGAGCAATAACAACGGGTATTGGTTAAAAACCCGTTGTTATTACTTTCCACAACGGTTTTCGTGACCACAACCGTTGTGATAGAGTAATGACATCGGTTCATCATAGCCGTTGTGATAGACAAATAACAACGGTTATTGGTTAAAAACCCGTTGTTATTACTAACCCCAACGGGCCTTTGTTTATAACCGTTGTGGACAGTTACTGCATATTGCATTAAGTGCATTGACTACATAGGAAATGTAACGTACTGCATATTCACACATTTACTCAATCAATAACGTACTGCATGCATGTGAATGTATAGTCGTTTTGGGATTTGTAAATGCATGTGAATCAATGCCTTCATGTGAACCAATGCATGCATGTGAATAAATAACTCCAATAAATAACTCTCTATAAATACAGCCTCAATACAAGCAGGTTATCAACCACATACAAAATTCCCAACTCTAATCAATAACATATTTGCTAAACCATACAAAATTTCCCAGCCTCAATACTAACATCAACCATACAAAATGTCTGGAACTTTTACTAAACCATATGCTTGCATCATGAAAGAAATGCCTTCTCATATTGAGGGTGGCTACGTTGTGTGTAAAAGCTACAAAAAACTCCGTGATACGCTTATTCGAAATGGCTACTTAATCAGGAAGATGTGGCCAAATTATCATCGCAGGTACTTTACAGGGGAACTCGTTTTCGAGTTTGGGATGTCGGATGCTCATCGTGCGTCCGCATTCAAACTGGCAAGAATGTTTGACAAGGCCGGGCATGGGCGAAAAGATTTTATTGAGAGCACGGACCACCAGCCTGGGCCATATCTATGGGTGGCTTCCGAACATGACCGTTACCGTTGGCCAAATGGGGTCGACCTCGTTGAAGTGACCCAGGTAGAGCAGTGGGAAGGGTTGGCTCTGGCCGAGGCTGACCCGATTGATGCATATGCTCTAGCGGTGGCAGCTATCCGGGAGATTTACCCGGACTCAATTTAATTTGTTGTTGTTGTTTGGTTGTAGTTGTTTGGTTGTTTGGTTGTTGTTGTTTTGGCGCCATTTGTGTGTGGCGCCGTTTGAACTTATTATTTAATAATATTAATGTTGATACGTTAATTTGTTTTTTGACTTAAGTTTAGAAGTAATTAAACTAATTCAATTCAAAGCTATTCAATCGATAAAGCAAAATTAGAATTGAATGACATTCAGGAAATGACATTCAGGAAATGACATTCAGGAAATGACATTAACAAATTTGCTAATAAACGACATTGAATTGGTGAAAATAATAAACGACATTCAGGAAATGACATTCACAAATTCACAAATTCACAAATTCAAGAAATAGTTCACAAATTCACAAATTCAAAAATAATAAGGGAGATGATGACAGAAAAATGATCGCTTTGTGATAGAGTTTTTGTGTTGCAGTACAGTCGTATTATTAGTGTTGTGTGTTTTCTATCTACAAATATTGACAACGGTTATCATAAACAAACCGTTGTGATAGAGTAATGACTACGGTTATAGTAGTCTACCCGTTGTAATTAGTAAACACTATGACAACGGTTTGTGGTTAATAACCGTTGTGATAATCAATAACAACGGGTATATTTACAACAACCGTTGTTGTTGCTTACCTTTATTTTTTTTTTAATTATAATTAGAGACAGCAATATCATAAGCACTATACACTGCAATAATAATCAGCAGAAACCAAAAAAGACAGCAATATCATAAGCAGTATACACTGAATGACCAAAAGCTAAATAATTTGGGAATCTTCAACAATGACCAAAGCTAACAAAAACTAAAGACAATACACTGAATGACTACACATCTTGAACTTGAATTGCTAATACCTCACATCAGAAAGATAGTAATTTAAAAAAATAACAGAAACTAACAGAAACAAAAAAAAAACAAATATATAAGCTAATACCTCACATTATTAACCGCCTCAGGATCGGGGACGTTTCTTGCCCGACATAGTTTCTTCGTTAACCCAAATACCTTCACCATGATCATCACGCATATAGATGCTTTCAATGTTATCATGATCAGTGTCAACATTGTCGAAATAAGATACAGTGGAAGAGTGATCCATTCCCTCAAACACGACATCCTGATCATTATCCCCACCATTATCGGGTGCACCCCGTCTACTCCTTATAGATAGTACAACAGACCACTTCTTATCCATAGGATCGGTGACATAGAACACTTGTTTAGCTTGGGATGCCATTATGAAAGGATCATCCTTATTATTGCCAACCTTATCCAAATTGACCAACGTAAATCCCATTTTATCCTTTCGAACACAATTGTTGTTGTTATCAACCCAGTTACATCGAAACAGAGGTATTGTGAAATCAATGTAATCTAATACCAATATTTCTTGAATAACACCATAATAAAGGCATTTTCCCCAAATAGGGTTTTTATCTTTTGAAGTAGCAAAGTGCATTGCCTCAAATTCAGAACTCACACCACTATTTTGCATTGTGCTCAACTCATCTTGCTCGCGGGTGTAAAAAGTATAACCATTAATAGCAAAACCGCTGAAAAAAGTGGCCCTGGCATTTGGACCTAACCCAAGACGTAGTAACCTAGGAGAGATGTCATCACCATACAAATTCTTATACTCCAAGACAACATTCCTAAACCACTCTCCAAATGTCTTCTTATGCTCGTTTGCAATCCACATCTCGCTCTTGTTTGGGTGATCGTATTTGAGCTCATCTTTGTGCTGTTCAATATAAGGTTGCACCTCATCTTCGTTGTTTAGCACATACGTATGTGCTAAATGTAACATGTCACGTGACACAATTTTTTCAACCCGGCCCCTAATACCTTTTCCGGTCATCCAGTCACTATGACGATTCTTTGGAACGCCAATTAACTCCTCAGGAGAGAGATGAGCGTAACAATATGCAAGAGCTTCGTCTAATATAGCACGTTCAGCAATACAACCTTCTGGACGATACCGATTAGATGTATAGTCCTTGTAGACTTTCATCAATCTTTCGAAAGGATACTGGTATCTCAAGTACACGGGCCCAAGGTACAAAATCTCCCTAACCAAGTGAGTGGTCAGGTGAATCATGATAGTGAAGAAAGAGGGTGGAAAATACATTTCAAAATGACAAAGAGAGGTGACAACGAGGTCCTGCAATGAATCCGCATCATCGGGATCGATGACTTTATCGCATATGGACTGGAAGAAGAGACAGAATCTGGTAATAGCATATCGTACCTTTTCAGGTAAAATGGAGCGAATAGCCACGGATAGTAATTGTTGCATCAAAGTGTGGCAATCATGTGACTTTAACCCGGTGAGTTTTAGATCTTGCATCGACACAAGGCTTTTGATGTTGGACGAATAACCATGTGGCACTTTAATTCCATTCAAGCATGCACAAAACTCTTTTTTCTCATTCCGTGAAAGGGTATAAGCTGCTGGCGGTAAAAATGTACCATTACCTCTCTTCTGTGGTGCCAACTCTAGCCTAATACCCATCATTTGCATATCTTCCCTAGCTGCGGCGTTATCCTTTGTTTTACCGGGAACATTCAGGAGGGTATTGATAATATTATCACAGACATTTTTCTCAATGTGCATGAAATCGAGGCAATGCCTGACCTCCAGGTCAGGCCAATATGGAAGTTTATCAAAAAATATGGATCTTTTCTTATACCCACGAGTAGACAATTTAGAGCCGTTCTTCTTCCCATATTTTATCTCAATATGCTTTACTTTCTGATAAACTTCATGCCCACTCAAAATTCTAGGAGGTTGACGATGTTCTTGACGTCCATTAAATGCTTTCTGCTGCTTGCGATAACAATGGTCAGGATCCAAGCCCCTCCTATTTCCCAAATACACATACTTATGAGAACACTTCAAGTATTCAGACTCGATATCCTCCCCACACAATGGACATGCCTCTTTCCCATGCACCGTATGCCCAGAAAGGTCGCCATAAGCCGGATAGTCGGTTATTGTACACAATAACATCGCTCTCAAATTGAAAGTTTCATTCCTATATGCATCAAATACTTCTATCCCACTATCCCACAAAATTCGCAAATCATCTAAAAGAGGTTCCAAATAGACATCTATATTATTTCCAGGTTGTTTAGGGCCGGAAATTAACAACGACAACATCAAGTACTTTCTTTTCATGCACACATATGGAGGTAAGTTGTATATTGCCAACACTACTGGCCAAGTACTATGTTGGGTACTCATGTTTCCATGTGGGTTCATTCCATCAGTGGACAGCGCTAGACGTAAGTTTCTAGGTTCAATGCCGAACTCGGGATACTTAGCGTCGAACGATTTCCATTGCATACCATCTGCCGGGTGTCTTAGTTTCCCATCATTTATTCTTCCAGTTTCATGCCAAGTTAACATTTTTGAATCATTTCTATTCGCAAACATCCTTATGAATCTTGGTATCACTGGAAAATACCATAACACCTTAGCCGGGATCCCTTCCTTATCCTTATAACGCCACTCAAAACAAACCGGACAATTGGTTAAGTTTTGATATAATTTTCGATACAATACGCAATCATTTGGACATGCATGTATTTTCTCATATTTCATACCCACCCCTCTAATTAGTTTTTTAGCCTCATATGTCTTAACGGGAAGAACATTACCATCTGGAAGCATGTCGTTTATCAAGGCTAATAAACTAGTGAAACACGTGTCACTAACCCCATTTGCCCCCTTGATATTATACAACTTCACCACAGCCGACATCTTTGTGTACTTACAACCAGGGTACAGAGGCGCTTCAGACTCACACAACTTCTCATACATGTTGTCAAGGTCATCCAAATTAATGTTGTATCTTCAAAAGCATTTGATTCATCATCTTTTTCTTCATTATCTGTAGACCCAACATTCAACTCGTCTGCTTCCAACTCAACATACTCGGCAAACTCGGGATCATCAGTTATCCTTTCGTATACCTCAAGATCATCTTCTTCAAAGTTATTCTCTTCCTCTAATGATTCCCCATGAAAAATCCAACGGGTATAGGATCGACTAAAACTATACTTTTCTAGGTGAATTTTAACGTCCGGAATAGCCATATACCTAATATTACCACATCTTTCACAAGGGCATGGAATACTAGAAGAACCATTCAAATTGTTCGCAACGACTTCATAAAATTCAGCTAAACCATCCTTATAGTTTGGGTCACTCATATTCGCAGCATTCATCCAAGTTCGAGTCATTTATCTACATTCGTAGTATATATAGTAAGCCAAGTAATTCAGAAAATCCAACTAATTAAAACTAATTCAATAATAAGCCAACTAATTCAGAAAATGCAATGTATAAGGCAACTAATTCACAAATAAACGAAATTCAGGAAATCAATAAAGAAAAATTATTAGAATACCTGATTAATAAGAAATAGCAGACGGAGATGATGACAAAGAGACGATCAGGGAGTATGTCTTAGTGTTTGTGGTTTTGTGATGCAGTATAATCACTTTGTGTTTGTGTTTTTGTGTTGCAGTACAGTATTATTAGTGTTGTGTGTATTTTTCATCTTTATTAACAAATATTGACAACGGTTATTATTCATAGTAAACCGTTGTTATTAAATTACTTATTTAAAACGGTTAAAAAAGTTATACCCCTTGTTACAACTAACAACAACGTACAACAAAATCATATCCGTTGTTATTAATTTACGCCAAAATTTGTGCCAAATTAATAACACATTATAACAACGGGTTTATTCATGCCCGTTGTTATTACTTTTCCTTATTTCGCGCCAAATTAATAACAACGGATATAAAATAAACTGTTGTTATTAGTAAATTTATTTACAACGGTTATGTTAGTTCACCCCGTTGTTAAAACTTATAACAACGTTCGAAAAACTAATACCGTTGTTATTAGGTTTAATAAAATTCCGCGGAAAAAAAAATTATCCATTCCACAACGGTTTTTCTTTATTTTCGTGAGTATGCGTTGTTGATGGGGCGTTGTTATTGCATGAATTTGTAGTAGTGAAACAATCAACAAGAGCAAGAGAAAAACTCAAAATAAGACTAATGCAAGCCTAATTTTCGAGCAAAAATCAATGAATAATAGAAAAAGTTAAGTATTAAGTTATACCTTCCTGATTCCACAAAACTTTAGCTCCTTGATGATTAGAATAAGCAAGGAATCCTTCAAAACCCTTTAAAAACCCACTAAAGTTCCTTAAATTCGAAATTTAAAAAGAGTTTTCTAGGTTTTCTAAAGGAAATTGTTTTGAGATTTTAAGTGATTTGGGTTGATTTGGAGGTGTTTGAATGTAGAATGAAGGTTAGAATGAAGAATTTGAGTGATTTTGATGAGGTTTTGTGAAGTTTTGGGGGAGGAAGGTGAAGTTTTGAAGGATTGGGGTTGTTTTTGGTGTTTTTGTTCGTGAGAATTGAAGATAGAAGTGTTGAAGAACTCGTGCAATTGAGGAATAAAGGGGCTGAAATAAGAACACGACGCTGGCAGCGCCCACTGACGCTGGCAGCGTCGTGAAACGCTGGCAGCGTCCTTCACTGCCGGATTTCCTTCAAGTTTTGTACTTAGCCAAATTTTGGCTAAGTCTTCCAAACACCACTAGACTTCGATTTTCATTCCAATGACCCTTAATAACCTTCAATATCAAAATTTCACCGAGTCTCGCACTTTTTACCCGTGGCACGCATCCCGAGACGGCCGAAAACTTGCAAAATCTTCACAAAATCGTTAGTAACTTCAAAAATTTTGATTGATGCTAATTCTAAATACTTAAAAACAACTCAAATACTAAAAAAAAAATTAGTAATGAAACTTAAATGACATATTCACAAGAATAGAATATTTACGCGGTTTGCCGTTTATTTAGAGTCGATGGCTCGACTTAGTGGCTCCGAGCTTTTCAACCTTCATACACGGGGTCTTCAAGTAAGACCTCTTCTTCCCCCTCCCGGGTACATCCCTTGAAATAATGCTTGAGGCGGTGGCTATTCACCTTGAGTAGCTTTCCGTCCCCGGGCCCTTCTACCTCAATTGCTCCATGAGTAAACACCTTCTTGACGGTGTAAGGTCCAAACCATCTAGACCTCAACTTACCCGGGAAGAGTTTAAAACGATTTTGGAAGACAAAAACTTGATCCCCTTCTTTGAAAACCCGACGGTTTATCATACCGTCGTGCCATTTCCTTGTTTTCTCCTTGTAGATTGAGGAATTCTCATATGCATCATGGCGAATTTCCTCAAGTTCTTGCAATTGTAGTTTCCGGTGCATACCGCTCTCATCATGGTTTTAAAAAGGCTGTATTCCGCAAGGCGCTAACATCAATGAAGTTGAAAAGGCTTAAAGAGGCTGAATTGGATATGGTAAAGGCTTTGGTGGTCGAACCAAGAAACAAGGATGTTTTAAGGGAGCTTGAAGTGCTGAAAGGTCGCCTTCTCATTAAGGAAAATGGTAAAAGAGTTCTGGAGGCTACTCCAGCATAATATGGCGTGGATGGGAAAATCAAGAAGCTTGTTCAGGTTTCAGAAATCAATACAAATAGTAAGGAGATCAAAAGTATAAAATTTGATACAGATAGGAAGGAGATGAAAAGTATAACTAGAGAGGTAACGGAAATCCAAACCACTAGTGGCATGGAACCTGATGTGAGCATTAATGCAACCGAGTTTGAAAAGATGGCGGCGGTGGATGCTCAAAGTAAGGATGATATGGACTTGATATCCATCTCAAAGAAGAATGAAAATTTTTATTTGAAGTCGGTTCTTGAATTCTCCTTGAAGGTCGAAAGGTGAGCTTTTATCATAAGAGAGAATTGGCAACCATAACAATCCGAGCTCTTAATATTGAGGAATCTAAGGAGAATGGCACTATCAGCGACCGTTGTAAGAAGAAGAGGAGAAGACGTTCTAAAAAGCGGAAATAAAATAATATGCAAGTTATGAAAAAATACACGACTCCTTTAGATATTACCGCTACCAATCCCGCTTCTACCGGCGTATGTTTGAGTGTGTCCTCTATTTGTGATAACTCCATCTCTAGTGGTTCCATAACCTCCCAGGGACCCTCTAAGAAAGTTTCTCGTAACTTAAGTTGGTCGTCCTCTTTGGTGTTTTGTCAATGGCACTCCTATTCGCTCTCATGATTAAAATGGTTCTTATATCATCCGGCCTTTTTTATTTTCAGCTTTTCCCAATAAGTTTAAGGTAATATCTTCAAGTTGGTGTGCAACCGTAGCATGCGTTTGCTTTGCAGGTACCCTGTGAAGCATCATGTTCGAGGGAAAAGGAGAAAAATATCTTTGAAGATGGAGCATAGCCTAGTGGAAGAATCTCCATGACACAACTCGTCTACTTTCATTTCAAGTAGATCTTTTCCTCGTAAATTCCTACGCCCTCGTGGCGTAAGTGTGTATTGTTGTAGGTACTTCTTCGAAGCTCAGTTGACAAAGAAGAGAAAAGTAATGTTAGCACAATTGCCCAGTTCTGACCGTCCACGCAATAAGCATGCTTTCTCGCTTAATCTCATCCTTAGTTTAATTTCTTGTTCAAATAATGTAATAATAAATCCCGACTCTTGGAGGCAGGTGTATACGGTCTAAAACTTTTCTTTATCGCTGCAAAAAAAAAGTACTGGTAAACTAAACGCAACGACCCCTATAAGCCCAATTACTAACTTTACTACTTCGTATCATTTATGTGCCTCCCAAAGTCTCAATATACCTAAACACCCTCACCACTCTCAATCGTTTTTGTTGATCAAAGCTCTTAACCTTAACCGCTCCCACCTCTCTACATATTTCCTTTCACCGTAAAAATTTTATATATTTATCAACAAAAATTGAACATATGTAATATGATGCATTTATCAACGAATATTGGAGCTTGTAGATCAAAAAGGTTTCTGGTGTTTCGAGTTTTCATGTGAAGATTACTTTGCTGCAGACATATTTTTGTCTAGTAATTTATTATCATTTTCCTGTTTGTTTTTTTTTCACTGCTTTTGAAATTAATTTTTTTAGGTTCTTTAACTTTGTAGATCTGATACTTTTATTAAATTAAAGTCATCTACGAAAGTTTTTCCAAGTGAACGTTGTTGCCTTTAATCAATTTTGCTTTTAAAATCTTTATATTTTTGTTTTGAATGAACCTGAAATGGTTCAATGATACTTTTTCTTCCCTAAAACAATGAGGTTTTAAACCATTTTTCCGATTTCATTAATTATATTCTCTTTTAATATTCTAATTTGGTGGAAGTAAATTATTTTTTGTTCATTACTTAACCATTAATGTGACGAACAATTTTATTAAATTTTTCTCATGCTGCTAATTGTTAATGTATGGTTTTAAAGGAGAACAATTATGAAGGAGAGTAATTAAATCTTCTACAAAAGATGTGGGTCCCATTTTTTTTTACCTTCCTTGTTTTAAGTCACCAATAGGAAAACTTTAAATGTTTTCTCTTTTATATATATAGTAGATGCTTATTTCCACAAACAAACCAAATCTTTCTCCATCCTTTCTCCATCCTTTCTCCAATGATTTTCGTTGGCTAGCATAGCTTGTAGTCCTTTTGTCCTACCCTTTCAATCAACCTTTTTTATTATTGGTTTATTTAAGGTTAGAGGGTTGCTATTTATGGTTGTGTGCAAGTGTGACTCTAATAGATATTTTTGTGCCCAGGGGTCAATGCTAATTGATCTGGGAGAGGATTCTAAAGTCATTTTTTTCTGCATTTTTTAATTTTGCTATTCGTTGCGTGGTCTTTTGGTTCGGTTCTTAATCAAAGGTTTCGTGGTTCCTTTTCCTCCGCTTCCTCTGAAGCACAAGTTTGTTCTCTCTCATTTGTTTAAGTGCCCTCTTGCTACCTATATAAGAGATGTTTTGATAAAAGGAATTGCAATTCTATTCACCATTTTCTCAAATTTAAATCTTTTTTAGTACTATCGTTGTTCTAAAAGCTTTGGTTTTCTTTATGAAGTCTGATTTGAATTTCAAAATTGCTCTCTTAGGAATTGTGCCTCATTCTCTAGTTAATCACTTTGATGATGTTGGACCAACGAACTGCTCCATGGATGTTCCTAATATGATCCACCCAGGGACACAACACACTGAGATCCACTCGGCTCCTATAGAGCAAGATGAGGAGTGTCCTCCAATAGAAAATGTTATCCTTCATGATCTTCCGGAAAGTGCAAAATAAAATTTTAAAACTAACTTACTCCTGTTTGGTTGGTCAAATGTTACAAACCTTTGTTGATTTTAAGCTTGTGGTTTCTCGTCATAAAATTGAATGGAATTTTGTTGTTGATAATATTGATTTTTTAGATATGGGAAATCAGTGGGTGCTCATTAAGTGTGCTAATCCTAATGACAAAGAACGTATTTGGCGTGATAGGCCTTGGCATGTTCAAGGCGACTTATTTGTCATTAACCCTTGAAAACCTATGTTTGATCCATACCGTGAGTCTATCACTCATGATGATGTATGGGTCAGACTACCTAAATTTCCTATCGAGTTAGCTAACTTTGTTCCAATTTGCAAGATTTTTGAAGCTATAAGGTTGGTAAGCTTCTTAAGCTAGATATTTGCAATGAAGAAAAAAATAAAATTAAGTTTGCTAGAACTTATGTCTCGGTTAATGTGACTCTTTTCTTATTGTGACAACCCTCGCGATTGCGGAAATAAAACATACAAGCATGTGATTAATATAGCGGAAAATACGGTGTTTTTAAAACTTTTTACATGCCAAGATAAAAATACGAGGAATGTCAAATAGATACAAACTAAAATGGAGTATACTACAAAGAGACGAAGTCTCTCAAAATGTTATCAAATGTCAAAGTTATTAGCAACTAGCTAAACAACGTCTAGAGGTGAATCATCCAGGCTAACGTCCGCTAGCTCACACCCGAACCCAAGATACCACAAGCAAAAAGCCATCCAATCAAGCAACCTGTTCATTCATGAAAAACATGAACGCCACAGTCAGTGGGGAGTAACTCCGGGTTCTCCCAGCCATATCACATTAAACATACTTAAACGGTAATACGAAAGTAGAAGCATGCATATATAAATATACATGTGAAGTACGAGAAGGATAAATAGGCTAAATAGGCAATTCAATATATAAGAATATCGATACATGAAGTACAAAGCCGTAACCATCATATTATAGAAAGACTCGGGGATGACACTTTTAGGCAACCATACACTCACTAGGGCTTGCATCTCACCGTTAGCGGCATAAGTTTGATAAGATTGAGACTCGACAAACAAACCATGCCAAGTCATCCAAAGATCATGAATAATCAATCATATAATCATCCATCCAAACGTACAATACATTGACAACATCTCTCACGGTAAATGACACGCACTAGCACCGTGTACATGGCAAGTATGATTAAAATCGCATCCACGGGATAAACATTTCCCTGAACGCATACACGATTCAATACTTTTCGTATATGTAGACTAATTTCCTCCCGGTAGGACGACGATATAAATATCCGATCCTAGTCTAAACCTGGCCAGACTCTAGAAATAACATTTTCCGATTCGACATGCGAAAAATGTTTCGCATCTAAGACTCGGTCAATCATAGACGCCGAGTACCCTAAATTCGGTCAACCTTCACGAAAGAGGCGGAAAAGAGCACAAGCATCATAACAATCGGTACGCTACATGCAATGACACCACCTCGCAAGTATACAACATTTGACGGCCGGGTCGATCAACGCAAAGCGTTCGCCTCCCAACAACGTCGTCATATGCCCACTAACACATGCAATTAAACAGTAAGGATACACTCCTCGTTCCGACATTCCAGCCTTACGAACGAAGAGGTAGCCAAGGGAATGAGAGTACAGAGCACATAAAACATAGTGCTCAAACCAATAACACGTGTAAAACCGACTCAAAGTGGGATATATGAAAAACCGTCACAAAACATGCGATACAAGCGAATGGAATATCATAAATTTGAAACATGAATATTTAAAGTCATTACTTAAATTTATACGATAAACGAACCATGCGAACTATTATAAATTAAGATTTAAAAAAGAATAAGAGAAGAACTCCAGCAAGGTGCCAGCCGGTCAGGTGGACCAGCTGCCGGCTACCCGGCTGGCATCATATATCATATGAAAACTTAACTGAAAATGCAGCGTGTCCCAGCCGGTCAAAGGGACCGGCTGCCGGCTACCCGGTTAGGACCAAAGTCATACGAGAAAAACAAAGGTAAAGTGAGGTGTGTGCCGATCGGCTGCCAGTCGGCCGGCTGAGACATAAGGTATTAGTAAATTTTTACGTAACAACAATTAATATCCAGCCGCTCCCCATCCGGTCAACTGACCGGCTGCCGGTCGGCCTGCTGGGGTCAAATATACACGAAAACATCAATTTTTTCACTAAGGCTCATTATACAACAACATCATCTAACATCACAAATCATCCATTCTCATTATCAGTTATCAACTAACAACAACCATCATTAATAACACAATTCCTATGATTACTAATCATATTCTAAATACGATTACTATCATAGAAAACACGTTAAAACACGTAAAGATATCGAGTAACCCTTCACCGTTACCTTTTTGCGTCTTCAATCCTCGTCAATGTCCTCCTCTACTAAGTAGTAGTCTTTGTCGAGGTCTTGGAGGTCACCACCTACAATTAGACAATAAAAGATGAATATAATTCACCTTTGAGAAAGACGGATAAATTGAAAAGTGAGAAAGACGGTAATTTTATTACCAATTAAGATAGAGGACGATGAGAGGGAAAGATTAAGACGAACTTTAGTGAATTTGAGCGAGAAATGAAAGAGTAGTGACGATATTAAGCTTCATCAAATATGGAGGTTAGGGTTTTGGGTCGTTACTTGGAGAGGAAGAAGAGAAGTTGAATGAGGGTGAGTTAGGGTTAAGGGAAAGCATAAGGAGTAAGTGGAAAATTTAATGGAAAAAGCCCATAACGTCTTCAGACGTAATTTACTTGAAATCTCGCGTAAAGTCCGAATACGAACTCGAAAATTCTAAATTAGACACGGGAAATTTAATTCTAAGCTAAAACTAAATTTCGCTGAAAAGTATCCGTATAAAATTTTTACTATAAAAATAGGGTACATTTGCGGGTGTTACAATCACCCCACCTTTTAAAAAGTTTCACCCTCGAAACTTGAGCGAAAGAAAGATACCTTAATCGAATAGGCTTGGATATTTAATACGCATAGAAGCTTCCGTTTCCCACGTCTCCTCTTAAACATTGGCACATCTCCACAAGATTTTCACTAAAGGAACCACTTTACTTCTCAACTTCTTATCCTTGCGATCTAGAATGCGGATCGGCTTCTCTTCAAAGGACAAGTTCGGTTCAAGCTCGGGCATTTCCGCTTGAAAAACATGGCATGGATCACTAACGTACTTCCTCAATTGAGAAACATGGAATACATCATGAACTTTAGCCAAATTCGGGGGCAAGTCCAACTTGTAAGCTACGGCACCAATCCTCTTCACAATATCAAAGGGTCCAATGTATTTCGGGCTCAATTTACCCTTTATACCAAACCTTTTAACACCTTTCATCGGAGATACTTTCAAGAACACCTTATCTCCAACTTCAAATTCTAAAGGTCTTCTTCGGACATCGGCATAAGATTTTTGTCGATCTTGAGCGGCTTTCATTCTATCACGAATGACCTTCACATGATCAATAGTCTCAACAAGAACATCGGGGCCTAAGTCACGAACATCACTCAATTGATTCCAACATATAGGACTTCGACATTTTCTTCCATAGAGAGCTTCATAAGGAGCCATCTTGATCGAGGCATGATAACTATTGTTGTAAGAAAACTCCACCAACGGTAGACTCTTTTCCCAACTAGATTGGAAGTCGAGTGCACAAGCCCTAAGCAAGTCTTCTAAAGTCTTAATAGTCCTCTCGGTCTGACCATCGGTAGCGGCATGAAATGCGGTACTCATCAACAACTTACTACCCATGGCTTCTTGTAAAGCTTTCCAAATCGCGAACAAAACCTCGTATCTCGGTCGGATATAATCTCCTTGGGAACACCATGGTATCTAACAATCTCATCAACATAGACTTTCGCTAGTCGATCTAAACTCCAAGTCTCTTTGATCGGAATGAATCTAGCACACTTGGTCAAACGATCAACGACAACCCAAACGGCATCTTTACTTCCAACGGTCCTTGGCAAAGCCATGACAAAATCCATAGAAATAGATTCCCACTTCCATTGTGGAATATCCAAAGGTTGTAGCAATCCACCGGGCCTCTTGTGTTTGATTTTCACTTTTTGGCAAGTAAGACATCTTCCAACATAACACACATCGCCTTTCAGATTCGGCCACCAAAATTGTAGCTTCAAATCTTTATACATCTTATCACCTCCGGGGTGAATAGAATAAGGGGAAAGGTGAGCTTCATCAAGAACTCGCTTTCTCAAATCAAGAGCATTAGGAACAAACAAACGGTCATGGAGTCGAAGAACACCTTTGTCATCAAACTTGAAGTCTTTAGCTTTTCCTTCAAGAAGTTTGGCTTGAATAGACTTGTAGGTAGGATCATCAACTTGGTTTTCGCGGATCTCACGGAGGAAAACAGGTTCGGCAGTCATAGCACCAACATAATCAAATCCACGTTCCACGAATTCTAACTTCAACTTCCGAAACTCAATACAAAGATCATCGGGTAATACCCGCATAGCATTCAATGCATGAGAAGATTTTCTACTAAGAGCATCGGCAACAACATTAGCTTTCCCTTCATGGTAAAGCAATTCAAAATCGTAATCATTCACCAATTCCAACCATCTTCTTTGTCTCATATTCAACTCTTTTTGAGTAAATATGTACTTTAAACTCTTGTGATGGGTGAATATGCGACAATGAACACCAATAAGGTAGTGTCTCCACACTTTCAAAGCATGAACAACGGCGGCCAATTCCAATTCATGAGTAGGATAGCTCACTTCACGAACTCTCAACTGTCTCGAAGCATAAGCCACCACTTTCCTACTTTGCATAAGTACACAACCCAATCCCATCTTGGAAGCATCACAACAGACATCAAAGTCTACACCATCTTCAAGTAAAGTTAACACCGGAGCGGTAGTCAACGTTTTCTTTAACTCTTGAAAAGCGGATTCACAAGCTTCATTCTATACGAACTTGGTTTCTTTCTTCAGCAATTGGGTCATTGGTCTAGCAAGCTTTGAGAAATCTTTGACAAATCTACGGTAATAACCAGCTAAACCAAGAAAACTTCGGACTTCTCTAACATCGGTCGGACTTTTCCAATCCACCACAGCTTCAATCTTAGAAGGATCCACCATTACACTTTCTTTAGAAATTACATGCCCAAGAAAGGACACCTTAGGTAACCAAAATTCGCACTTGGAGAATTTGGCAAACCACTTCTGACGACGAAGAACACCCAAAATAGTCCTTAGATGAATAACATGCTCTTCTTCGGTCTTGGAGAAAATAAGGATGTCGTCAATGAACACCACCACACACTTATCAAGGTACTCACTAAAAGCGCGGTTCATTTGGTCCATAAAAATAGCGGAAGCATTTGTCAATCCAAATGGCATCACCTTGAACTCACAATGACCATACCTTGTACTAAAAGCGGTCTTCGGAATATCGGCATCACGAACGGGAATTTGGTGATAACCAGATCTCAAATCGATCTTGGAAAAAGTAGAAGCACCCTTTAGTTGATCAAACAAATCTTCAATTCTCGGTAAAGGATACCTATTCTTGATTGTAATCCGGTTCAACTCACGGTAATCAATACAAAGCCTCATAGAACCATCTTTCTTCTTCACAAACAGAACGGGAGCACCCCAAGGCGAGGCACTTGGTCGAATGAAACTTTTCTCAATCATATCATCAAGTTGCTTCCTTAACTCTTTCAATTCGGTTTGAGCCATGCGGTAAGGAGCTTTGGCTATGGGTCCGGATCCCGGTACAAGATCAATGGAAAACTCAACATCACGCTCGGGAGGAATCTCGGGTAAGTCTTCGGGGAATACATCAACAAATTCACGAACTATAGGCACATCTTCAATATTTGGCAAAGAGGTAGTTGTACAAGTCACAATACACAAGTATGCTTGGTGACCCTTTCTTACCATACTCACCAATTTCATTGCGGAAATCAAAGTGTTGGACCAATTTCATAGTTTTGATAATGACATGTGTTTACGTAATAATATGTTTTACTCGATATATCATATGCGTGTAATTGTATGCTTTAAGTCTTATTATAGCTAGCAACAATTATGAGAAGAAAGATCAAAGTTAGGCATAACTTTGATAAAGTCTGTGAGACAAAGTTATAACAACTTCAGGAATAACTTTGGAAGTGAACATGGAAGTTATAGCTAACCAGGCATAACTTTAAAGAAAATCGTTTCAAACAAGATCTACATAAAACTACACAAGACTCGAGATGGAGGGTCTTTGTGATCAAGATGAAGAGATGATCCGTATACTGAAGATCTTTGTGAAGATTAGATAGTATAGGTCGTCATTCGGTAACTATTCCATGCGAGAGATTTTATGTTCAAAAGTTATAGCTTTAGTCTATGACTTTGGATGATAAAATATTGATGCATGATTTTGGAAATAAAATGTTTTGAAATGTTTTCAAAAGTGAAAGAGTATTTTTATATTTATCAAATATTTAATAGAGAATATATTTATGAGATTCTATTGGTTAGTAATACAACTTATGGGTTGTCATGCTACCTAGGGTTTCTAATATATTCTATCTCAATTTGTTGTTAACATAATTAGCCCACCTAGGGTTGGAGCCATCTAGGGTTTTGTGAAACCTAGCTTGTGCCACCTAGGGATTCGTGCTCCTAGGGTTTCGTGAGCTATAGGATTCGGCCTCCATAGGCTTGTTTCCTTAGTTTACCTAATCTAGGATTCCTACTATATCTTTTACAACAATATTTTGATATCAATTAAGATAAATATATTTTCTATATAGATCAACTCAAATAATATTTTGAGATAAGATATTTCTAAAAGATAAGCAAATATTATTTTATGATAAGATAAGTATCTTTATTAAATATTATACTAGGGTTTTAGATCTACTATGATTCTACTACTATAAATACTCATTCACATACAAATTGCAAAATACACGAAATACACTACAATCTCACGACACATCTATTTACTAGTGTTGATTTTCCAAAATCGTTTTAAAGCAAACCTTTGAGCAAATATTTATTATTTTTAGAGTTTGTTTTTCAAAAGAATCGTGCATCAATTATTATCAATCGCTCGAGTGAAATACGTTATTGGATAATAGTACATCATTATAAGCTTACAATTCTTTAACGGGAATCTGTGTGAGTTATATTGTACTTTCTTATTAGCGTAAGATAGTATAGAGTATTTAGCGATACTCACCTTGAGTTATAATCATAGTGTTGATTATACGAGTGGGTTGGTAATTTTTGTAATCCGTAGAAAGGTACTTAAAATTATTAATCGAGAATAGTGGACGTAGGTTTCAACGTGTGAAACTGAACCACTTCAAAACTCGTGTGCCTCTCTCTTATCTCTTTACTTTTCGTTATTTCGTTATTCGCGCTTACTTTGATTAATTAATTAGTTGATTTTAATTCATAAGATCAAATAATTAATTACATATCATATAATTCGAAAAAGTGGGGCTAGTTTTTAATACTCAATTCACCCCCCCCCCTCTTTCGTATTCGATCAATAGACTCTACAATTGGTATCAGAGCCTCGTGCTCTTGATTGCCTTACAGCAAGGAGTCTGATCCATTTATCTTTTTATTTTTATTTATTTTCCGCTGCATTTATTTTTATTTTAATGGATTCCAAACATCTGAAGTGTCCCGTATTCGATGGGAAGAACTACAGTTTATGGAAAAATATGATGACCCATTTCATAAAGGGTAACGATTGGGAGTGTTGGCTAATCATTAAGAATGGTCCAAATAAGATCATGCTTGGAACGGCTACAGGCATTTCCATCGAAAAGAAAGAAGATGACTATGTTGAGGCAGATTATAAGAAAGCTGAGAAAAATTCAAAGGCTATTAGTCTGTTGCAAAACGGCATGACCCATACTGAATTTGATCGTTTCTCATCTAGTTCTACTGCCAAGGAAATATGGGATGGTCTTGAGTTAGCTTATGAGGGGACAACTGTTGTCAAAAAGCAACGCATAGCTCTACTTATGCGAAAATACGAATTGTTCTCCATGGAACAAAATGAATCGCTTGACAGCATGTCTACTCGCTTCTCCAGTATCATTAATGAATTGAAAAATCTTGGAAAAACTTTTGACTCCGAGGAAATTGCCAGGAAGATCCTTAGAAGTCTATCTAAACGATGGAGACCTAAGGTGACGGTAATTGAGGAATGTAAAGATCTATCTGACCTATCTTATCAAGAGCTACTTGGAACCCTAATGGCTCATGAGATTACTCTTGATGAAGATGCGGCAAATGATAGTAATAGCAAGAAGGTGGCTTTTTAGGCCGAATCCAGTGAAAGACAAGATTCGGATCTTTAAGATGAAACAGTGTTGTTTGCTAGACGTTTTAAGAAAAAATTCTTTAATAAACCACAAGGTAAAACGTTTAACAATAACACTAATAAATCTTACAAAAAGCCAATTGAGTCAAAAGGGTCTCTTTCAAGTCGTGGTTGCTTCAAATGTGGGGATAATGATCACATGATCAAAGATTGCCCCACATGGAAGAAAATCAAAGACAAAAATCAACGAGACAAAACCAAGAAGGAATTCAAGCAAGTAATGATGGCTTATTGCTGGGGAGATCTTGACACAGAGGACGACGAATCAGAAGAAGAGGAAGTCGCCAACTTGTGTCTAAGCAACGTCAGTCTTGACCTAATTTCTGACAGTGACAATGAAAGCGAATCCGAGATGTGTCTTGTTGGCAACTCAGATTCAGAACCAGATTCAGAAGATGACGAAGAGGTTAGTCATCTTGAACTTAAAAAGCAAGTTAAGAATTTATCTAAGAAGTCTTTAATTAAGTATTTTGAAGAAGCCTTAGATCATTGTCATGAGCAGAGTCTAGAATTGAAAGATCTTAAAGAACAAATTCTTGACATTGCTGAGGAAAACCAACTTCTTAAGGCCAAAGCTAAAAAGATCAAGTCTAAAGTTATGGCAACTTCAGCTATAACTTCAGACAAGACAAATGTTGAGAAAGAAGCTCTTGAGTCTAAAGTTATGGCTAATGAAGCTATAATCTCAGAGTTAAAACTCAACATTAAGCATCTTCAAGCCAAAGTTGTAGCTAATGAAGCTATAACTTTAGAATTGAAGAAAGTCAATGAGCTTTTACAATCTCAAGCTAAGGCAAAGGAAGTTGTTATTCTTGATCATGAGAAAGTAAATTCTTTTCTTTCTCAGCAATTGAAAGATTTGAAGGCTGAATTCTCCCAAGCCAAAAGTCAACATAATGAGGAGAAACTTATCTTGAACAAACGGTTCAATGATTTTCGTGAAAATTTCAAAAAGAACAATCCCTCCAAAGACTCGAATGTAGATCATTCGTCGTGTGAAAAAGAAATTCAGTCTTTGAAGGAATTGCTCCTACATGCACGAAAAGTTCATGATAAGTGGGAAGGAAGTCAAAAGGTCTTAGACTTCCTTACCGAACAGTCTAACAATAACATGAAGAAAGGTCTAGGTCATGAATGCTATAGTCGTAGAGACCACGATAAGTGCAAATCCACTCCTTCTGACCGTGATTTCAGAAGAAGGAAGTATGTCAATCCTTCAGAATATCTGATTTGCAATTATTGTGGTCACAACGGTCATGTTAAAGATAACTGTGTTAAATATGTTAACGACAACAAAAATCAAACTGATTATGTGAAAGAACATGACGCGTCTAGTCTTAATGAGTCCGAATCTGAACCTCAATGTGATGAGGTTAGAAATAATGAGTTTAGATGGTTTTATGACATGGCTTTCGATTACACATCTGTACCTTCAAAATCTAAATCTTATGTGAATCAGAAGCAGTCATTTAAACCTAATGTGCGTCACAACAATAACAAACAATATAATAAACCTAGCAAACCCTATCCTAAAAAGAAAAGAATTGTTAAACAGGTATGGGTTAGGAAGGATCAAATACATAGAGTCACTAACCACAAAGGACCCAACTTAGCGTGGGTACCTAAAAGCTGTATTTGATTCTCTTGCAGGTAATAGTGAAAGAAAACAATCTATGGTATCTCGACAGTGGATGTTCGAGACACATGACTGGAAACAAGAATTTATTTCTTTCACTAGAACCCTTCAACGGTGGCAAGGTCACCTTTGGAGACAACAAAAAGGGCAACATAATCGGTGTAGGTAAGATTGGTATATCTTCTTCACATGCTATCAATAACGTATATCTGGTAGATGGCCTTAAGCATAACTTGCTAAGTATCTCTCAACTATGTGACAAAGGCAACAAAGTCGTTTTTCATTCAAATGTTTGTCGTATCATAGTTGAAGGAACTAGCAATGTTATCTTAGAAGGCTACGTAAACGGAACGTGTATATGATTGATTTAAACAAAGTCACTACAAGTTCCTTTACGTGCATGAAAGTCACTGTGGATGATTCATGCTTGTGGCACAAGAGGTTTGCACACATCAGTCCAACGATTTTAAAGAAACTTAAGTCTTGGGATTTAGTTGAAGGGTTACCCTCAATCAAATTCGAACAAGAAAAGATGTGTGACTCATGTGCCCGTTGTAAACAAGTTAGATCTTCATTCAAACCAAAACGAGTAGTAAGTACAGAGCGTCCACTTGAGTTGGTACACATGGATCTATGTGGACCTATGAAAGTTAGAAGCCGCGGTGGATCAAGGTACGTATTCGTCCTAGTCGACGACTACTCCAGGTATGTATGGCCTATCTTTCTATTTACTAAAGATGAAACTTTCGATGAGTTTGTAGTACTAATGAAGCTCGCCCAAAACAAGTATGATAAAAAGTTAGTTTCCATTCGTACGGATCATGGCACCGAATTTGATAATCAAGCTTTTATAGAATATTGTAGGGAGAATGGTGTAGGACATAACTTTTCTGCACCACGAACCCCACAACAAAATGGTGTCGTGGAACGTATGAATAGAACATTAGAGGACATGGCCCGCACTATGCTTTTGTGTAGTGGCCTTCCTAAGAGCTTTTGGGCAGAAGCCATAAGTACTGCATGCTATGTGCACAATAGAGCTATGATTAGACCTATTCTCAAAAAGACTCCCTATGAACTTTTAAGAGGGAGAAAACCCAATATAGCTCACCTTCGTTGCTTCGGGAGTAAATGTTTTGTCCATAATAATGGAAAAAGTAATTTGAGCAAATTTGATCCACGAAGTGACGAAGCTGTGTTTGTTGGCTATTCTAATCATAGTAAAGCTTTTAAAGTTTTTAACAAAAGAACCTTGTGCATAGAAGAAAGTGTTCATGTTGTATTTGATGAAGATAGTGTGCTTGAACAAGTTGAACAGAATGAAGAAGAGGACATGAATGATCCAGACTTTCGTCTCTCCAGAGATGACGTGCCAGAAAATAATGAAGAAGTTATTGAAGGAATCAATGATGAACTTGATAAATCCGCAAATGACCTTGAACAGAGAACTGAGACAATTGTTGATGATACGAATGTCTCTTCTCAAAACAAGGAAAAGGAAACTGAAGTTATTGCTGATGATGCTATAACTTTGAACCAGAACCAAGATGGTGTAACTGAAGTTGTACCAACTTCAGCTATAACCCCAGAGTCCAACTCAGGGGGAACCAATCTTGATTCTGAATCATTTGAGGAAAGTGATAGTTCATCAGATGATGATGAGCCTAGGAACTCTAAGAAATGGAAATATATGAGTTCTCATCCTATGGATAGTATCCTAGGAAGTTTGAATAAGGGAGTTCAAACGAGGCGAACATTAAATAACTTTTGTTCATTCTATTCCTTTCTGTCTACCATAGAGCCTACCAACATCAAGGAAGCTCTTGCAGAATCCGACTGGATTGTGGCTATGCAAGAGGAGCTTCAACAGTTCGAACGCAATAAAGTATGGCACCTTGTGCCACGACCTCCTAATCGAACTGTGATTGGTACTCGATGGGTATTCAGAAATAAATTGGATGATTCAGGAGTTATAGTTCGTAACAAGGCTCGATTGGTCGTTCAAGGTTATAATCAACAAGAAGGGATTGATTATGACGAGACTTTCGCTCCAGTAGCAAGACTTGAAGCTATTCGCTTGCTCATCGCCTTCGCAGCTCACAAAGGAATGAAATTGTTCCAAATGGACGTTAAGACTGCATTTCTTAACGGTTATTTGGAAGAAGAGGTTTTTGTTGAACAACCTCCTGGATTTTTGAATAGCAAGTTTCAAAACCATGTTTTTAAACTCGATAAAGCTTTATATGGTTTGAAACAAGCGCCTAGGGCTTGGTACGACAGATTGTCAAAATTTTTATTACAAAACAATTTTAAAAGAGGATCTGTCGACAAAACCCTATTTCTAAAATCCGAAGGCTCTGATTTACTTGTTGCTCAAATTTATGTAGACGATATTATTTTTGGTTCTACTAACAATAAATTGTGCAAGTATTTTTCAGATCTTATGACCTCTGAATTTGAAATGAGCATGATGGGAGAATTAAAATTCTTCCTAGGATTGCAGATTCAACAAACCAAAGAAGGCATAAAGATTCACCAACAAAAATATGTCAAGGAGCTAATCAGAAAATTTGGTATGGAGAACGCTCATCCAATGGACACACCTATGGTAACTGACAAAAAGTTGACCTTAGACGAAAATGGTAAGTCCGTAGATGAGACTACATATCGAGGTATGATTGGTTCTTTATTATATTTAACTGCAAGTAGACCTGACATTATGTTCAGCGTATGTGTCTGTGCTAGATTTCAATCATGTCCTAAGGAATCACATATGATTGCAGTTAAACGTATCTTGAGATATTTAATTGGTACATCTAATTTATATTTGTGGTATCCACTTGAGTGTAATTTCAATCTAGTAGGATATTCAGACGCAGATTATGCGGGATGTTCGTTAGATAGGAAAAGTACCTCTGGATTCGCTACTTTTGTTGGACCTTGCATAATAACTTGGGGCTCAAAGAAGCAAAATTCGGTTGCGTTATCTACTGCAGAAGCCGAATATATAGCTGCAGGACTGGTATGTTCCCAACTACTTTGGTTAAAGCAACAACTATGTGATTATGGTGTTAATGTTGGTTGTATGCCTGTTTTCTGTGATAATACGAGTGCTATTGTTATTTCTAAGAACCCAGCTCAGCATTCTCGTACTAAGCATATAGACATTAGACATCATTTTTTGCGTGACCATGTAGAAAAGGGCAACATTAAACTCGAATTTTGTAGTACTGATGTTCAATGGGCTGACATTTTAACAAAGGCGTTAGCGAGAAGACGTTTTGAGATTTTGCGGTTGGAAATTGGTTTAATCGGTAGCAATTAAATTCATCTTATTTATTTTGTGAACCTGCGTGACTGGCTAGATTAAGACGAGATTATATGACTGTGTCCGCATATTTCATTGCTAGTATATTTGTGTTTAATATAATATATTTTACGTGAGTATCTTGCATATTTAGTGTTTTATGGAAATTGAATTATGAACCACTTATTTGCCAAAAACCTATCTTATTCACTTTCCAAAATTGAGCCAAATTCTACCCATGTATTTCATGTTAGCCGAAATTCTCACAATATTACCTTTCCATATCTTTTTATTTACCAAAACTCTATCCTTACCATATCCCAACAAAAATAACCACCCAATATTCTTTTCCTACCCAAACTCAAATGAAAAAAAAAAAAAAAAAAAAGGGGAAAGAACACATTTGGACGGCACACCCATGTGCCAAGTACAAAAGGAATACCTAACCCTTACACAATCATAATTACCCATCACCCATCACCTTTTACCATCTTAATTACTCAACCAATTTTTACCACTTCCTCTTCCACCTCACGGCACCCACATCAAACAAACACACAAACCTTCAACCTTCAATCTTCAAAAATGGCTTCCACTAGATCAAAAATTGCCAAAAACCCAAATCCGAAAACCCCCAAGCCAAGCATGCCTAAAAATACCTCTTCTCCTCCCACACAACATTCACTCAACCCAAACCAAACCGAGTCGGGTGCGGGTCTCGAGGGTACTAAGAGAAGACGGTTAAACAAAGGGAAAGGAAGACTCCAAGAAGAAGCCACAACCGAAATCTTGGACGCGGTTTCCGAGGAGACCACACGGGTCACCTTCCGTGACTTCTCACCGCAAGAAACATCCTTGGGAATTGATAAACTCCGTCTTACAAAAGACGAACGAAAATTGGTGAACCGGGTTGCTCAATATGGCATACACGGTGGTCGGTACTATCCTAAGGCTTGGTGTGACAAGTATAGGGCTTTAGGATTCTTCTCTGATTTTTTGAATTTCCAAGAATGGGAAACGGTGGCTGAGTTCTCGGGTCCGGTGTATCCGATTGAGGTAATCCAGTTCTTTTCCTCTGTTTCTTTAGACAATGGAGTCTTGCATGCCGTTATTAATGGCCGATCAGTTTCGTTTTCCGTGACGGACTTTTGTACTCTGTTTTTGGTTCCTGATGATGGAATCAAAATAAATCCGAGTACGTCATGGGAGGAACTGACGGACATGGCTAAGCTGGAGGTAAAGAAGTATTTTGATGTTGGGGCGACGGTGTCGAGTTGCGTGTTGGCTGGAAGTGTGTCACCAAAACTGAAATTTCTGTTAAATTTTTTATGGAATACTGTGATTCCGCGACGGGGCGGACGTGATAAAATTGCATGCTATGAGATGTTAGTTGTTAAGCATTGGTTGGAGGGCAATCGGGTTAATTTACCTTCTCTTGTTTTTAATCGTATTTCACAAACCGCTTTCTCGGTGACCGAAGACAAATTTTACTCTACTCTTGACTTGCCGTATGGCATGTGGTTGTCTCGGCTTTTTGAGTCAAAGGGAGTTGTTAATGTGCAAAATTATGGGGTCGCGGTAAAAGATGAGATGTGTGATACGTTCTTGAAATTTATGAAGCTTGATGCTAATGGTCCGGAGTTGTTGTTTTTGGTGAAGGGAGGTACGGTTGGTATGCAGTCGGGTGGGGCTGATTTTTCTGTGATTGAATCCAAATTGGATATGTTCATTGGTAGTATTATGGAGCGCTTGGATGCGCAGGATAAGAAAATTGAGACGGTTTTGGACACGGTTGTTCAAGCCGTGGGCATGGGTTCTTTGGGCTCAACCCGTGACCAAGGTGGGTCGGGTGTGAGTCATGAGATGAGGACATGGATGGATAGTGTGGATGATCGCCTTGCTAAATTGGAACGTAATATCATTGATTGTAAGCAAGAGGCGTATAGGCAAAGGGATAGGATGACTTTCTTGGTGAGCCAAGGCGGGTCGTTGGTAAAGAGTGGGACGGAGATGCGTGAGGGAATGCGTACTATATACGATGCGACGGAGGCTCTTTCGTTGAAAGTTCGGAACTTTGATGTTTGCCTCACCGCTCAAGCTTCTCATGTGTCCAATTGCCTTGACCGTCTTTCTACTCTTGAGTACCGCACTAGGCCCGGTTATGTCGATCCTAACAAAATCCGTCAACCCAAAATGCCTTGATTTTTCTATTCTTGGTTGTTAACTCTTAAACTACTAATCCTATTCGGCCCATTTGGCTTATTTTGACATTGTCTATTCGGCCCAATGGCAACTAACAATATATTTTGTGGTTTGTAGTTTAATCAACATTTGCACTTTATTTTGCTTGATATATATCGTCTTATATTGCGTATTTTGCATATCTATTTCTTGCCTTGACATGTGTTATTCTAGTCGTTTCATGTCTTTGTTCTTGTCTTTTCAATGATGCCAAGAGGGGGAAGAAATGATATGATTTGAGTCTTTGCTTAAGCTTGCTCCTTGTCAAGACTCGTTATCTCTTAAATTCTCTCAAGCTATAACTTTGGCTAAGTTGTTTTGTTCTTGCGATCAAAGTTGCTATAACTTTGGAGTGCTTTGTTGAGGGGGAACCATACTTAGTCACATTGTTAAGAAGAACTCTTGAGGAAATCATATGAGACTTGTCATCATCAAAAAGGGGGAATTTGTTGGACCAATTTCATAGTTTTGATAATGACATGTGTTTACGTAATAATATGTTTTACTCGATATATCATATGCGTGTAATTGTGTGCTTTAGTCTTATTATAGCTAGCAACAATTATGAGAAGAAAGATCAAAGTTAGGCATAACTTTGATAAAGTCTGTGAGACAAAGTTATACCAACTTCAGGAATAACTTTGGAAGTGAACTTGGAAGTTATAGCTAACCAGGCATAACTTTAAGGAAAATCGCTTCAAACAAGATCTACATAAATCTACACAAGACTCGAGATGGAGGGTCTTTGTGATCAAGATGAAGAGATGATCCGTATACTGAAGATCTTTGTGAAGATTAGATAGTATAGGTCGTCATTCGGTAACTATTCCATTCGAGAGATTTTATGTTCAAAAGTTATAGCTTTAGTCTATGATTTTGAATGATAAAATATTGATGCATGATTTTGGAAATAAAATGTTTTGAAATGTTTTCAAAAGTGAAAGAGTTTTATTTTTATATTTATCAATTATTTTAATAGAGAATATATTTATGAGATTCTATTGGTTAGTAATACAACTTATGGGTTGTCATGCTACCTAGGGTTTCTAATATATTCTATCTCAATTTGTTGTTAACCTAATTAGCCCACCTAGTGGTTGAGCCATCTAGGGTTTCGTGGAAACCTAGTATTGTGCCACCTAGGGTTGCGTGCCTCCTAGGGTTTCGTGAGCTAGAGGATTTCGGCCTCCATAGGTTGTTTCCTTAGTTTACCTAATCTAGGATTCTACTATATCTTTACAACAATATTTTGAGATATTAAGATAAATATATTTCTATAAGATAAACCAAATAATATTTTGAGATAAAGATATTTCTAAAAGATAAGCAAATATTATTTTATGGTAAGATAAATATCTTTATTAAATATTATACTAGGGTTTTAGATCTACTATGATTCTACTACTATAAATACTCATTCACATATCAATTGCAAAAAACACGACATACACACGAAACACAATACATCACACGGCTATTTATTTTACTTGTGTTGATTTTCCAAAATCGTTTTAAAGCAAACCTTTGAGCAAATATTTATTATTTTTAGAGTTTGTTTTTAAAAGAGTCGTGCATCAATTATTATCAATCGCTTGAGTGAAATACGTTATTGGATAATAGTACATCATTATAAGCTTACAATTCTTTAACGGGAATTTGTGTGAGTTATATTGTACTTTCTTATTAGCGTAAGATAGTATAGAGTATTTAGCGATACTCACCTTGAGTTATAATCATAGTGTTGATTATACGAGTGGGTTGGTAATTTTTGTAATCCGTAGAAAGGTACTAAAAATTATTAATCGAGAATAGTGGACGTAGGTTTCAACGTGTGAAACTGAACCACTTCAAAATCGTGTGCCTCTCTCTTATCTCTTTACTTTTTGTTATTTCGTTACTTGTGCTTACTTTGATTAATTAATTAGTTGATTTTAATTCATAAGATCAAATAATTAATTACATATCATTTAATTCGAAAAAAGTGGGGCTAGTTTTTAATACTCAATTCACCCCCCCTCTTTCGTATTCGATCAATAGACTCTACACCTACTCTTTAATTCCGAATAAATTCAAAATAATTATATTAAATTATCATAAATTAAAATAAATCCTAATAAATTAAAATAAAATAAATTTATTATTTTTCAAATATAATTTCGGTCTTTCAAATTACGGGTTGTTACAATCACCCCTCCTTTTAAAAAGTTTCGTCCTCGAAACTTAGAAGGAGGAATGTGACATATGTAGGTCTATTTCAAACCTTTTAAAATATATTTGTAATAAAAATACAGGGTCTTATCAATGGGGCGGAAGGTTCTCGTCTGCAGTTAAGAACATCTACGTCCCAAGTCAAAGACTTAAAAGATACATTTTCGCATCAACAAATGAGAAAACTAGTTATCGAACGTCTCCAATAACGAGTCTCAACACTCCTTGACGGTAAAACTACTTGAAATCATCAAACATTTCCAAAAGTTTTTAGTTCAAAAAATCTATAGTAAAGGTAATAACTCTACTATCTATGCCTAAAATTTCTAACTAAAGCTTCTAATAATCTATCTATAAGAGATGATATTCAATAGAAGGAACGGAATATTCGAAAGAAATAAATCGAATAGAAAGAGGGAAGAAAGAAAGAGATTAGCCGGAAAAGTAGATCCGTTTATTGATATAGGAATGTCCGAATGAAGATAAGAGCATGAAAACACATCTCCGGACGGTAAAGATATAGGAGTACTTTCTCCAACTGAAGCTTTGAGAGGTAATTTATCAGATAGTCTCATCGAAATAAAGGACAAAGAAGCTCCCGTATCAAAAAAAATTAAACACGGTATTTCATAAATTGAAAACATACCAGTCACAATGTATGGTTGAGCATCGACCTCAGCGCGGCTCATGATGAAAATTCGACCCTTCGGTCTCCCAGAAGTAGCTGGTGCAGAAGCTGTCTTCTTCTGATCAGGACATACATTAGACTTGTGTCCCGGTTTCTAACAAGTATAGCACACAATTGGCTGGTTGAAACAGCCCATACCGGGATGCATAGGCATCTTGCACCTAAAACAGATACGACCCTTAAGATCGTTGTTGTTGCTCGGGACGAATGGACGGTTACTCTGAGTTGCTTGTCCACTCTGAAAATTCTTCCTCTTGTTTGAGTAAGAGGAGGAAAAAGAAGGTCGAGAAGTAGTATACAACGGTCTCTTACCATAGGCATTAGGAGCAACATACGAGGTACGAGCCTCTTCGGCAATCTCGCGAATTGAACTCTCTGCCCATATAGCATCGTTGTAGATAGAGACAAAGGAAGTAGCACCCCTACTGATCTTGCCCTTCACCTGAGGAGAAAGTTTTCCCAGGTAAAAGAATGCCTTGTCTTCCTCCCTTTTAATAAGCCGAGTGGCATAATGAGCCAACCCGTTGAATTTGGTCGTGAACTCCTGAACTGAGAGACTTCCCTGTTTGAAGTCCATGAATTCCTTCAGTTTCTGCTGCCTCAATTCATCAGGGTAGAACCTCGTCTCTAATAGCTCACGGAAACGAGTCCAACTAAAACCAGGTTCCAACTTAGAAGTAGGGCCAGTAAGTGACCACCACTGATCAGCTTCCTTCACTAAGAAGTGGGAAGCAAGACGGACTTTATCCGTTTCAAGAACATCATATAGAGAAAAGTTCTTCTCCATTTCCCGTATCCATTCTGAAAGCTCGACGGGATCCACTTCACCACCATAGGTTTTGGCTTTGCTCCTAGCCAGTTGTGAAGCAACCCATGTATAACTTCCGGGTCTCTCATGGTCGTGAGGAGGATTAGGAATAGGATTCGGCTGTTGATTTTGTTGATTTTGCTGATTCTGTATAATAAGAGTAAGAGCTGCTAGGATCGTGTTGTCAATTCTCGGAGGCATCTTGCAAAAGAAAACACAGATTAGTACTTATCATTTAGCAAGCACAAAGAGACTACAACATAAATCCTAATCTACCCATCCTACCATTCTATCTCACAAGTTTATTATTTTATTAAGTTCAAGTTATTTATTATACAAGTGGTACACAAAAGTTGCGGCGGGAAGCGGAAATAGCTCTGGATACCAAACTTTGACACCTCAAATTTGCGGAAAGATAAACAAAGAATTTAAATAAATAAAAAGATGAGAATCTACGTTTTTAATAGGTTCACTTTAGTGAAAATCGGGAATTTTTAAAACCGGAACCTACCTTTAAATAATCATCATAACAAAGGTGTCTTAAATAAAAAGGTTCATAACAAAAAGAAAATAATAATATACATAAGAAGTATCTAAGACGGGAGACATATCTCCCGTATAAATACGAAACTAAAAGAGTGTATTAAATAATAATACAATCCTAAGAACCGAATATAGGTCCAAGGTAATCCTTCACTCGCTAGCTCGTCAATGTACCCAAGTATGCATCACAAACCTGTCAACCGCATTAAATATAAACACGGAAGCCACAGTCAGTGGGGAGTAAATCCGAGTTCTCCCAGCCACTAAATGTCGAGTTTAATGAAATATGAATAACATAAAAGCAATGTATATGAGAAATACAAAACTTTAACATATAAGATATGCTTTTC
>JAIUZE010067807.1:0-17308 GCA_022085475.1 Heliosperma pusillum | reverse complement strand
TTTCCCGAGTCTTTGAATAACATGATAGTTCAGATTTGATTTCCATATGAGCTTATCATTATATATCGTATTGCCTATCTATTCTTATTGTATCTCACATGGATATCTATATATGCATGATTTAACTTTTGTATTTCCTTATATGTACGTTTGATGTGATATGGCTGGGAGAACCCGGAGTTACTCCCCACTGACTGTGGCATTCATGTTTTTCATGGATGAACAGGTTGCTGCTTTGGTTGACTTTTTGGACATGATATTTTGGGGTTCGGGTGTGAGCTAGCGGGCGGTGTCCCTGGAAGTTTTCACCTCTAGACGATAGTAGCTAGTTTTGTTAAACACTTGTTCTTTGCTAACATTTTAAGAGACCCCGTCTCTTTGTTGTATATTCAGTACTTAGTTTGTAACATTTTGACACACCTCGTGTTATATATATCTTGCATGTTTAAAGGTTTTTAAAATACCGTATTTCCGCATATTATTTCACATGCTTGTATGTTTTATATTTCCGCATTCGCGAGGGTTGTCACAAAATAGGTTAAAAGGAGTGAGTGGAATATGAAGGGAAAAAGTCAAGGAAAGTCAAACTCGCCTTAAGACAGGATTCTCATGGAATCTCGCGGAAATTCCAAATACGAACTCGGAAATTCTAAATTCGACTCGGAACATAAAATTCTAAATTAAAACTTAAAATTACTGAAAAGGTATTCGTAAAATATTTTCACTAGAAAAATAGGGTACATTTCCGGGTGTTACAATAATGATAATGATAATGATAATGAGAATGATAAATATTATTAGTTGTTATCATTAGTCTTAATAATAATATTAATAAATAGTAATAGTAGTATTAATATTAATATGATTGATATTGATAGTCATAACATTCATTATAATAACAATAACAATTAGTGATAGTAATAATAATAGTAATAATAGTAGTAATAACAATAGTACTAGTAGTAGGAGTAGAAGTGGGGCAATGGTAGTTTCTCGGTTGACCACTAATTTCTTGTAAATTGTGCTTTGAGCTTGATAAAATAATAAAAATAATAGTAATATTAATAAATTGATAATAGTTGCCATTAATAGAATGATCCCTCTAGTTCATAATAATTTTCGTAGTTTGTATTGTATAGTTTTTAGACGACACTTTGACTCGATTTCTTTTCATTTATATTCAATTTTTTTTTTCATTTAAAAAATATGTTTCCAAAATTTATTTTTATGATGAATGTAAATGTTTTTTGTTATAACGTCGTAGTTTTTATATTTTAACACTTATTAATGGTCAAAGTTATAACGAGGGATGGTAATGAGATGGAGGGAGTATTATTTAATTAATAATAATAGTAGTAATAAAATAATAATAATTACTAATATTAACATTAATATTAATAAAAAAATTTAAGTTTAAGATGAGTATAAATGAAGTGAGCTGAATTTAGTGGAGTTGAACTGAACTGAATGAAGGTGAGCTGAACTGAACTGAATAGAGCTGAATTAAACTGAACTAAACTGAATAGAGCTGAACTGAACTGAAATGAGCTGAATTGAAATGAATAGTGCTGAACTGAACTGAAATGAGCTAAAATTAAGCAGGAAAGAACATGGCCTAAACTCACAACTTTTTCCTCCCAATTGTTCTTGAGGTTGAGGTTGAGGTAGGCGATTAGTTCTTGTGATAAATTTGTCCATTATACTGATTCAATAAGAAAATATTTCAAATTCTCTATACTAACAATTCATAAGAAAGTCTTTAAATTAATAAGAGTTTCTCATAACTCCACATTAAGCATTTTAAAACACCTTAAACGATTCCAACAAATATGAAATTCACAATTTAATTTAACAATTTATAAATATAATAGAGTATTACCAAACTAAAAAAATGCAAAAACAAGATACACAATTATATATTCATATGGAGAAATATTAATTTGTTATCTTCAATTCTTCATCTTTTGGTAATTCTTAGGGTTATTTAACTATTTTCCCCCTATAGCTGCTGGTTTCGTAAATTGTGAATTGAAGTAGTAAACAAATGAGAAGAAAAGCTCACTATATTGTTTTTTCTTTTAAAATTGTTTATTCTACAATATTTAATTAATGCGTAGTCTTACGGTTTATATTATTGTTTGCTAAGTAAGTAGCCCCCTTACTTAAAAGACAAAAAAAAATAGAATAATGAGTGTGAGATAAGGAAGCACAAGTTTTTATGTGGTCCTATGTCAGAATTTGAGGTGTCCTCCTCTATATACACTAAAAAGAACTTAATATTTTATTTTTGTTTGGGGTGTCTAAGGAACCCACTACCCAAAGGTTAGATCCACCACTGCATTATTATATATTCATATGGAGACAATTAAAAAAGGCAAAATCAACTTAGCAAGAAGCGTACAACAATTAAAACTTACTTTTGCAGTGGATTATAATATCGGGATGACAAAGTATTGCTTCAAGAAATATTAATTTGTTATCTTCATTTCTTCATCTTTTGGTAATTCTTAGGGTTATTTAACTATTTTCCCCCTTTAGCTGTTGGTTTCGTAAATTGTGAATTGAAGTAGTAAACAAATGAGAAGAAAGCCCACTATATTGTTTTTTCTTTTAAAATTATTTATTCTACAATATTTTATTAATGCTTAGTCTTACGGTTTATTATTTTTTGCTAAGTAAGTGACCCCCTTATTTAAAAGACAAAAAAATAGAATAATGAGTGTGAGATACGGAAGGCACAAGTTTTTATGGGGTCTATCAGAATTTGAGGTGTCCTCCTCCATATACACTAAAACGAACTTAATATACTTTTGTTTGGGGTGTCCAAGGAACCCACTACCTAAAGGGTGGATCCGCCACTAGGCCTGGCAAACGGGTCAACCGGGTCGGGTTCGGGTCGGACCAATTCGGGTCGGGTCAGTTCGGGTCTCTTGTTGATTTCGGGTTAATTCGGGTCGGGTCGGGTCATTTCGGGTTTCGGGTTTGTTTCGGGTTTGTTGTCGGGTCCGTTTCGGGTCAATCGGGTCGGGTTATTTCGGGTCGGGTCATTTTCGGGTCAAAGAATAAGAGACAAAATGTCATTTTAAGTCTTTTCGGTTCAATTAAAGTTATGTTTTGTCGGGTCATTTTCGGGTTGAGTGGTTTTGGATCGGGTTATTTTCGGGTCGGGTCAGTTACGGGTCAAGAAAGATCGGGTCATGTTCGGGTCGAGTCGGGTCCAATCAGGTTTCGGGTCACATTTTGGTGTTGTAGTTCGGGTCAATTTCGGGTCACGGGTCGGGTCATTCGGGTCGGGTCAATCGGGTCGGGTTGCTTTTGCCAGGTCTATCCGCCACTGGTTGCAGCAATGATTGAGATTCATTGCTGGTTGCGCCGGTGATGGAGGTCCGTCCAGTATTCGAGCCATAGATGGCTCGATTGTGCTGCTATTCGTGTTTCGATGTGTAGATACTTGTATCTGTCGATATTGGAATTTATAAGACTCCCGTCCAACAACCGATGATGATAGGACAATATGTAATATCGTCTTGACACCGCCAACTTATTGGAGTTCGCTTACGAAGTAAATATATATTGATTATTTGAAAATGAAAATTTACTTGAAAAACAATATCCTTACATTTTGTTTTAATTTAATTCAAACCCGAATAGATTTTTTATTTTATGAAGCTCGTTCGTCGTCTCATTTTAAAAGAATGATAAATTTATTTTCAAGTAACTTCTCTGTTTAATTAACAAAGTCGATTTTGCATAACGTGATTTATTGTGTTACTTTTTATTTTAAACGTAGTTTTAAAAGTGTTTTTTTAAACGATGTTTAATTAATGTTTACGAGCTCGATGTGTAGCTCATTTCGAACTCGTTTTAAACTCGATTTTTGATCTGATTCCTTAACCCACTTCCACATTACCCTTCGCACAAATCGCTATGCCCAAACCATGCTAACCCACATTCAAAAACACATTTCCAAGCCCATTATCGAGCCCTCCTACCAGCCCCTGCCCGCGGTCTACCTATGCACCTTGTGAGCTCCATCAACCCATTTTTACTTATCCAAACCTATATCCAATCACTCTTATCCAAATAATATACAATATACTACATATCCTTTAATTATTCCCTAATAAAAACACTCTCCAAACCCTCACAAAACTCTCCAAAATGACCGAAATATGCAGCCATGTACTCGGTCACATACTAGTCCAAATACACTTCATATCTCCCTCTTATTCTCTCATATCTTTTGATTATCTTTTCCTATTATCTTACTAGTTAATAAGGGAAAGTATATTTATAAAAATAAGCATAAGAAGAAGAGATACCCTAACACAAAAACCCTAATTAACAACGACAAGGAGAACAACACAACAAAACTCTCTCTTCCTCACCTCTCACGGCTGAAACACAACAACAACAACAACAACAACAACAACAACAGCAGCAGCAACAACAACAACAGCAACAACAACAGCAACAACAGCAACAACAACAGCAACAACAACAGCAACAACAACAACACCAACAACAACATCAACAACAACAACAACAAAAACAACAACAACAACAACAACAACAACAACAACAACAACAACAACAACAACAACAACAACAACAACAACAACAACAACAACAACAACAACAACAACAACAACAACAACAACAACACCACCACCACCACCAACACCAACACCACCACCACCACCAACAACAACAACAACAACACTATATTCATTCAAATTATAAACTATTATTCATTAATCCAATTCACCATTAAAAAACCTCCATAACCACATAAAAACATCAATAAAATCGAATCAAAAGGTTCCCTCTAATTTAGACGAAAATCGAGACATTAAGTTGTCTCTTTGTTTGTGTTTGTTATTGTTGCACAGTTGTATGTTTGATTAGATCGCCATATCTACACTACAAACGACCAGACGAAACTTAGATATCCATAAAATATACTCTCCCATGATTCTAGAACATCTTCCGGATCGAAAACAGACCTTATAACGAAGTCAAAAAGTCAATTTCAAAATAGGCTTTATTTCGAAAACAAAAACCGTCGAATACGTAACCTTTATTGTTTGAAATCTTCATACAACGATCATGCTAGAATTCACCACGGTGTCTCGATTTACATGAAGGTTAAGGGTGCAAAAAATCCCGTTTTATCACTCTTTATTTATGTTTTATATTCGTTTTTTGATGCACTAACGATACTAATGTTTGTTAAATGTTGTTTTGCGAAGTCTAAACAATTTCACTTTTTTTTATAGGCCAAGTATCGATCATATTCTATGACTATGGATAGGTATGAGAGTAACATCAATTCAAATCGATCTTAAACAATCGATCATATTTATTATCAAATGAGTAATGTTTTCAAACGATCGAAGACCGTCACTTTCGAGACCGTTAGTGGTCTCGGCCGAGACACTCTAAGACCGAAGGCCTTTTCTTCTTTTTTCCTTTTCCATTGTTTTTTTTTTTAATTATGTATTGTTAACTATCGTAGTATATAAATTGAGTTAATCGATAAAATTAACATAGGATTTAATGAATTAGATGTATGTTTAGTTAAATCTATTTGATTAGAAAATATGAGAATGACCTTAAATCGATTAATCATGTGTTGTTGATGGTGGCGCAATTGAGTGTCAAAAACAGTGATGTAGGGGTACGCGTCCGCCTTTCACCTATAAGCGTATCCTTGAACTGAACCACCATTCGATAACATCAAACATGATTGATTGCTTGCTAACCTAATTGAATTAGATGTATGCCTAGATCATCACTTTGAACATTTGATTTAAAATCGATTCCTTTCCATTGATATTAAAATGAACCTTCTTATCCTTCACCATCTCGTTAGTATGGGTGTGTGTGTGTCTATCATCTACCCATTGGTAATCAATAACATAGAATTACTTTTATTTGTTTTCCATTTGATTGTGTATGTAGAATGCATGATTAGTTCATTGTATTATTATGTATTTAGTATCTTGCTTATTAATTTGTACCCTTTAAATTATGGGTCAATTTCTATTCGAGTCAAAACAAGTCTTTATAAAAACCTTGCTTTTATTAGGTATACATTTATCGTTTATCGTTAGTACAAGCGTAGTAAATTGCATAGTATCTTATGTACCGATTTATCCTAGTGCTCTCGTTAGGCAATGGAACATTGTCTAATTAATTAACAAGATAAATGGGCACACATTTCGAGAGAAGAGCACCCGACCGATAGCCCGATACCCCTCTTCTCGTCCTTTTTCATGTCAATCGACGTTCATTGCATTCTATGAACGATCTCTAGACATCGATGTGTGTCTTAGTTTTAATAAAAACTAAAGGAATAGTTTGAATTGTATATCTTTTTTTCAGTTTGAATCATTTTGTGGCGAGATGCTTGGGTCATAATATAATAGTTTCCCAAACAACTCCCCTCTCCTCCAAGCCTTGTATGTTTTATTATTTTGCTTAGATATAAACCAACTCACATGCTAAAACAACTTCGACGAAGTAGCTTACATGCATTAAACCACATAGAAACGAACTTCACATGCTTAGGGTTTATTAAAAAACAATCTTTGCATAACATTTCAATCAAGTAGCTACGCATATGTGTGAAATCGAGCACTTGACTTAATAGAGGCCGTTATGAAACGGGCGGGGTTCGGTGCCTAAATGCAAAGGACTTATCATCACGTACCTTCACCCCTTACTCAAAATCTATGGTTTCCAGATGGCCGAATCCATGAGTAGCGAGAGTTATTCAATTCGAGTGATTTAGGGAGACAAGTCTCTAAGCTTTAATAACTCGTAGTCGATTTGCACCATGCTTTCGATGAATGGTGTAAAGTTAACTTGAGTAGTTCCAAGTTTCCACAAAACATGGTGGCAACTCCATCTACGCCTTCATTCGATTCAGGTCGAATCCTCCGGGTCGAGTAAAGAGAACTAGTCACACTTTGTTTCTAGGATCTTTCCTCGAGGTGAGACTTGAAAATAAAATTATTGAAAGTAATACATTAACTCTTAATGTTGCTATTCATGCATAAACCCTTAAGAAAGTTTCTCAGGGCGCGTAGTCGTGATAGATAGAGGGCGACGTTCCACTATGTCATGATGTAGGTATTGTACTTACATCGAATCCTTCCACATCTTGTCATGTTAGACTTGGATTACCCTAGGTACTCTACCTAGCGTGGTCCTTTCCACTCGACCTAATATGGTTGGAGGGCATAGACCTTCTATTAGTAGACCTACCGAGACTGAGAAGAGTTTAGGAGCATACATACTTAATATTTGAATGCTAAGGTGCTACATGGTTTCCGTGTCATGGTTTTGAAAAATTCCCGTGTTATTTTACAAATCCAAACTTTTTAAACTGCCCACTTTCAAAATGCATCATTTCAAAAACGCGGAATGATGCCCAATTTAGCCTAGAGTTTCAGCCAAATAGCTTTTTAAGCCGACATGCTGCCCATTTCAACTCTCGATTTCACAAATATCTATCACGAACCTAAGGTTCATTTCGCTTGACTAAGTCTTAGCCATCTTTAAGTCACATTTGTGTCTTAAGTTATGGTCGTTCTAAGGACATCACGTTACCCAATTGGATCGAAATGACGGGTTCAAGTTGCACTTAGGCAAAACTTCTTATGATAGTTCATATTTATATACATGCTTATGTCGCCCATTAGTCATTTTAGCGACGGTTTTTTGTGCCTAAATACACGATTAAATGCTATTATGCTAGAATTTTCTATACTTCTCCCTTTTGTGTTTTAAGGCTAGTTGGATGCATTTGTGGAATAAATGGATATTAATGAACACCGCGGAATCGATAGGCGCAAAATTTGAGAAGAATGAAGAAGACAACGAAGAGAAGATGGAAGATTCTGAAGGTCACTCGATCGAGTATATGCAAAACTCGATCGAGTTGCGAGAGAGTGAAGCTGGGGCATATCAGGAATACTCGATTGAGTGTGCAAAGAGTCGATCGAGTCGCAAGCCCAAAATACTGGATCGAGTATGTCAGTACTCGATCGAGTGTTTCTAAGTTTTAGAGTTTTCCTAAACTTCACTAAATCGGATTTTTTGTAATATAAATATAAGACTCGCCTATTCTTATTAGGTTACGCTTTTAATTACTTAGAAAATCCTAGAATACCTATTATCATTAGTTATCGTATTGATTCAACTTTTGCAAGATCTTGTGCTTAATTCCTCTTGTAATCAGTAATTACTACTTTAAATTGTTACTCAAGTTTTAATCTTAAGTTATTTCAATTGCTTTGTTATTATTCTTTTCGATGCTTTTAATTATGTTTTGTATGGGTTTAACTGCTGTTAGTTTATTTAATATGAGTAGCTAAACTATAATCTACGGTTAAAAGGGGGTCTAGGATTGTTAGAAGGGGTAGATTAATTAATTGAATTGCAATTGCTTGGTTATCGTTTGATTATCGTTTTAAACCTAGTTAATTAATTACTTGTCAGGATTAACTAACTAGTCACGCAAATTAGGATTATCATCGACCGGGTTAAGACTAATATATGATACGATAATTGTATAGAACTCGTTTAATGATAGCGACTGCATGTTAAATTTGTAGATCTAAAAGGCATAACTGAATCGATCGATCTTGTGACCATAGATAGCTTTACTGTATGTTAATCGATTATTCCCCTATTCCCAAATAATATTCCTAGTGAACTTGAGATCCTAGACCTTTATTATTATTGATTCACCTTTTAATTGTTATTATTTGCAATTAGTTTTAGTCAAACCAAATCAGAAGTCCAAAAAACTATTACTTTAAGACGAACTTAGTTATTAGAAAACTAGATTAATACCACCTCCTTTTGGATTCGATACCTTACTTATCAATGAATATTATTTAGTGTTGGGTTAGATTTACTTTGATTTACGTAACGCGACTTTACCCTTATCAAATTTGGCGCCGTTGCTGGGGGAGGGGGCAACACTATTCTGTTTGTTCTTACTTTAGTTTGTCTTTTTGTCTCAAGGAACTAAGTTCCTTGAGACTGTTCTTATCCTTTTGTTTAGTGTTTGTTTATCCCCAAGTCTCTCAGGTCCGAGCTCGTACCATTCGATCCCGAACCAGAAAAGAACCTCCGTGCTAGACGAAACCTTTCGAAGGAAATCCCACAAGCCGAAGACTTGAGTACGCTTTATTCTATCTACGCCAAAATTTTTGCAGAAAAACCATCCTTCGAAGAGGATATTCTGATTTTTGTCGTTACTACAAACATGCCTACTCTAGCCAGCCATTCAAAACCTGCCCTTACATCCCTTCCCAAAAGACGATTCAAACTCCCTACTACAGATGATGGTACCTTTGAGATTCGCCCGTCTTATATCAATCTGGTGGAGCGCAACATGTTTGGATGGTGTTCTACTAAGGATCCTGCAAAACATACGTAGAAGTTCACTAAACACTAACTTATGTTCCTCCATTCCCATAACATTTGGAGTAACACAAGACCAAGTTAAGCATGTACTTTTCCCTTTTTCTCTATGGGATGGGGCAGCAGATTGGTTGTGTGAATTAGACATGGATGCACTTGGTATCACCGATTGTAATTCTCTAGCTCTTGCCTTCTGCAAGAGGTACTTCCCACCGCAGAAAACAAATGCCATAAAAAGTCAAATTACAAGTTTCAAATAAAGTCCTACTGAAAAATTTAATGAGGTATGGGTTCGCTTCAAGAAAATAATCAAATGTGTTCCACATCATGGTTTTGATATTTGGTTGCTATGCAACCAATTCTATAATGGGTTGTATGATGATCATAGAGCCTTGCTAGATTCTTCTGCAAATGGGAGATTTCAAAACAACACAAATGATGCTAATGCTTGGAAGCTAATTGATGAGATAACCACTCACACTGCTGAGTATGGTAACCCTAGTGGTAGTGTGAGAAGGGGAAGTTCAGATAGTACCATTGCAGCTGAGTTGGAGGCGTTGACTGCCGAAATTTTCGAATTAAAGACTTCCAAGTCTTTGGCAAATAAAAAAACGGTTCATGCCATGGTTCAACAAGAGATAAGTTGTGAGAGATGTGGTATCGCAGGGCCTAATGCGGTTGAGGGCATGAGCACGGTTGAGCAAGTTCTTATTTTCCGATATTTTAAGCAAGGCAATCTGTACTCTAATTTCTGTAATGAGAGGACAAGAGAGCATCCAAACCTCTCATATCAAAGTCGAAATGTTATGAATCTTGCCCCGCCCCCGCCTCAGCAACAAGGTTCCTCCTATGTGCTTCCTCATAATCGCATTTCTCAACAAGGTAATTATAACTGTCAAGGAGGTCAAAACTTTCTATAAGCTCCGCTTGAAGCACCTTGATATGGCGGAATTGAAAGCCATGTTGCAACAAAGCCTCATGATACAACAAAAGCAAGATGCTCAAATCTCTCAATTACTTGCTCACAATAAAGTGGATACTCAAATTGCCCAATTGGCAAGTCAAAATCCACAAAGGCAACCGGAAAATCTCTCTTCTCAAGAACAATCCCCACATGAACAATTAAATTCAATAACATTGAGGAGTGGGACCCATTATAAGTGCCCGGAGATGCCGAGCCAGAGTGATACGGGTATGACTGGCATAAGGACGAATGTCGATGAAAAGTCGACCAGTCCTGCAACACTAGATTGAGTTCACATATACTCAATCGAGTGTCTAATTCTGAACTTGAAAATTCCACAGTCCCAGAGACGCTTGATCGAGTGCAGCCTTTACTCGATCAAGTGTCTGTTGATGATGAAAGAAATTCTGCCGTCTTTGGATCACTCGACCGAGTGCACCCAATACTCGATTGAGTGACCCCAATACCTGATGACGAAGATGGTAATGAAGAAAAAGAAAAGAAAGAAGCCGAGCCATTAAAATTGCTATTCCTTTTCCTCAGCGACAACATAATTCTAAGCTAGATAAATAATTTGGGAGGTTTATCGAGGTACTAAAGAACTTTCAAGTGAGTGTATCATTTACTAAATTGATCACTCAAGTGCCGGCTTATGCGAAGTTTAGGAAGGAGATATTGACAAGGAATCGGTCTTTTAATGAAGTTGAGACTGTTTCGTTCACTGAGGAGTGTAGCGCCGTGTTACAAAGTCGATCACCACCAAAGCTAAAGGATCAGGGGAGTTTTTCTATTCTTTGTAATATAGGTCATTTGTGTATCGATAACATTCTTTGTCACTTAGGGGCTAGCGTTAATGTGATGTCGTATGCTATATGCAAAATGCTTAACATGGGTAAACTTAATGTCACTAATATGACCCTAAAATTTGCTGACCGATCTATTAAGCGTCATATGGGTGTCTGAGGATGTGCCAGTTAGAGTAGGGAAATTTACCCCATTCAACTTTTTTATTTTAGTTATAGTGGAGGATAACCAAACTCCTATCATCTTAGGGCGACCATTATTGCACACAGCGGGGGCGATCATAGATGTTAGGAATAGGAGACTTACACTAACGGTGGAAGATGACACAATAACGTTCAATCTAAACAATTCACCTAACAATACCGATGTAGAAGACACTTGCAATATGATTGACGTTGTTGATCCTCTTATTATTGATTGTCTTGCTAATTCTTTGGACAAAGATGCTCTCGAGATTCTTACCGCATCCAACACCATTGAGGCAACAATAAGACCATGGAACAAGAAGGGGAGCAAGGGGGTTGATCGGGTTGTCGAGTACCCTAATCAAAGATAAATTACCCAGACTAGGCTAATAACAAATTAATGTAATTAGGGAAGTAAGGGGTCGATCTCGGGGAGACGGGAGATACTTGTGAAAAGATATGATTAGAATTTCAACTTGTATGATTGTCACAATGGTTATTACTAATGCTAGAAAACTGAAACAATAATTAATGACTCGATATAGAAAACAATCTAGGGAAATAGGTTCACACATGTAGATTGACATATTGGAGAAATTGGATTTAAGATATGCAAATAATTCATTGTGAGTTCGTAAGAATGATGTGCTCATTACAATCATAGATCAGATGGTCTAGCAGGCTTTTTAGGCGATTTACTAGGTCTTAATCCACCATGTCATACTTTGTTTATTCAAATCTCGTATGTCTACCTTGGAAAAGAATTCCATTTTAGTTGATGATTTCCGGCCAGAAGTCGTTCACTATCGTTACAATCCAAACATGCATAGACACAACGTTTTAAAAGCACAATTTCTTTTATCCAATTAACATCTTTTAATCAATCTAACATGGCTATCCTACACCCTAGAAAGGTGACTACTTATGCATGATTAACAATGAAAAGGAAACTAAGATTATAAAACTAGGAATGATAAACATGATAAAAGAAGTACTAAAAGAAAATGAAACTATAATGTAAAGACGAGAATAAAGATTACCGAAAAGGAGGAGCAAAGATTGAAATGGAATAAGAACTTGAATAGGAAATGCAAACCCGGAAATTAGAATTCCAATTACAAGTAGAACAACTACAATTGAAGAAAGCTTAGAACTAGACTAAACTAAACTAGAGAAAACTAAAACTAAACTAAACTAAGAAGGAAGAAAAACTAATCTAAAGAAAGAAGAGAAGAGATGTTGTGTAAGAGATTGTGTGAGATGAGATGATATGATATGAGGGGCTAGAGCATCTATTTATAGTATTAGGGTTTCGTGGAGAAGAGGTCGGGCATTAAACACATAGGACAAAAATAATAGGTTGAAGCCGTCATGCTCGGATCAGCAAGGATACCCGATCGGGTACACACTTACCCGATCGGGTATGTGGTCTTCTGGAAGCTCTTGACTAACGTTTCATCTTCCTTTGCTTTGACTTGACTTCCAACATCCCCCTTGACCTCTTGAGTCGGGTTTGTTGATAGGGTTTGATGTAAAGCGATGATTTCTTTCGCCTAACTAATTGATCTTCCGACAACTACGAAACTGTCGTTGCTTCTTTTCTCTTTCGAATTAGTGAACCTTCTTGAAATTCCTTTCACTTGGTCAAGCTTGCTTCTTCAAATCGCCGGGTTCTAGGCAAATGCTCGGGAATATAGAAAAAGGGCGTAGAAACGTCACTTTTCCTACAAAACAGGTTAGAACACATGAATTCGCCTAGAAGACGATATTAGCTCATAAAGTGGCTTAACAAAGCACAAATGACATACAAAACCGAGCTAAATTGGGGGTTAAAACCATACAAATATTCACTTATCAAACTCCCCCAAGATAAACCTTTGCTTGTCCTCAAGCAAACATAACAAACAATACCAGGACAAGGTTGCAAGCGTTGGCTACTACACCATCAAGAAACAAATCTCAACATAAAGCTTTGGAAACATAATGAATCATAACCCAAAAACAACGTGGGCAAGAATGATACATAAACATGGCTGAGATTTACATAACGACGTAGCACAAAGAATTTCACTATAGATTTTGGGCTCTTGCATGATCTTTTGACAAATGGACTTTCACGGCACACTCGAACACTCATTGCATGTAAAAAGGTGATTTCTTTATGTGTAAATGTTTTTGAGACACTCACCTATCTACGACTTATGAAAATGTGTTCGCAGTCTAATATGGTAAACAATTCAAAACACAAGTCAAATATCACAATGCACATAGAAAAGAAGCCGAAAAATAAGAAGAAGGCTTTGGGAAATGGGTGAAAGGTAGACAAATAGTTATGGTCATGTGAAGGTTAGAATGAGCTAGCAACTGACCAATGATAAATGAATACTCAATCCAAACCTTCGATTAATTCCGAAAAGACGGATAACGAGGCCAAAAGAAACAAAATGGCTTATTACACACGAAACACAAGGGTAAACTCCTTCTAATCATTGAATTGACATTTTGAGGAGATACTCACAACTTCTTCTTTTTTTTATTTCTTTTTCGATTTCTCTTTTTTTCTTTTCTTTTTCTATTTCATTCATTTTTTTTCTTTTCTGAACATAACATCACTTCTTGTACATTTTCGTTCTCTCAAATTCACTTTGTCATATAAGAACAAATCTTTTCAAAAGAGCACCCACACACCATAGTCTAGCTACTAGCTCAAAAGGTAGGCAGTTTTTATGTGTAGCTGTTATTTTGTGAAGCATTTGTATGAAGGGGCTTTTTTTGAGGGGCAAATTAAAGTGAAAAAGGCTTCAAATCATAGTGAATCATGAATGCAATGCTTATAGAAATGAAATGAGAACCATACTTATGCGTTTTGACATGACACACATCACAAGGAGAACTACACACACCTAAATGAGATTGGGTATGGATGTACCAGTCTAAGGAGGTTCTACCTTACAATATATGTAACTTGCAAAATGTCAAGATCAAGCGTACTCATCTATAGATTCATTCCATGCCTACTGTGTACAAGACTTCCCCATGTATGCACAATTCAATGAATATTGAATCATTATCTTTTGAAAGATCTAAGTTTGGGAAATGTAACATGATAGCATAGTAAACAAGCAAGCAAAGCATGAAAAGCATTCAATTGTGTTCAGAAATTTTTAAATTTTCTCAAAAATCTTCTCTTTCTTTTATTCAAAATTTGAAAAATGATAAACTAAAATGCAAAATGGGAAAATGCAATCCCTCCCCCAAGCTAAACATCACATTGTCCTCAATGTGAGCACAAAGACAAACTATGCAATGAGATGCTTAATGGGGAAAAGGAAAAATGAAAGAAGAGTGAAGCTTACTAGTCAGCGCGGACTCCCCCAAGCTAGTCTTTTGGACTTGACAAGGAAGGTCTTTATAGATTCTTCAAAAACTCTTTCATCTGCAAAATAAATCCTAACAACAAAAAAGGGAATACAAAAATAAAAATGCAAAAAGAAAAGGAACACGGGTTGCCTCCCGAGAAGCGCAATTTAAATGTCTTGCTAGACTCTTTATTAATGAAAATCATCCTTTGTGCCTTAAAAAGCATGTCAATGCCCTTAGAAGTCGATCATATACCTGCGCATGAGCTATACAAAAACATATGTAAGCAAATGACAAGATATAGGCATGAAATATTGAAGGTAAGAGTTGATATATCTTATCATTGTGCGCATGACAAACTTCATAGATGACCACTGAACTGCTCCACTCGTCAGTGAGAGATGGAGTGAAATGTTTAAGATCATGGAACAAACAATTAGTTCCCAAAATATCATTAGTGGACTCTAATTGGGGGTAGGGTGACTCAAAGGAGTGGGAATCAAAAATGGGTGGTTGATCCCACTTAATTTCAAGGCTAGGTTCACAAAACCCAGTATCATTTTCAAATAAATCTGGAATATCCTTAGCGAATGGATTTTCAAAGAAATCTGATGACTCGATCGACAACTCTCCATTGGAGTCACAAATGGGCTTAACAACATCCTTGTCTAAAGTCTCGACTACCATATGGTCAATATCAATAATGGGGGTCTCAAAATTGTCAAATGGAACGACACTAGAGTGACTTTCAATAGAAAAGATTGGACCATTATCATCGTCATCTATTAATTCATATGATTGGGGAGAATTAGACTCACATAGGGGGGCTGAAAAAGCATAGGAGAAAATAGACTCACATGGGGGGGAGGGGGGGTGAAAAAGCATAAGGAAAATTGATTGGCTTACATTTTTTAAACGTGGGTTCTTCCTTTTGCCCTTTGAGCATTTGAACTTGAGCCATGCTTTCATTGAGTCGCTCTTGGTTTTTCAACCGCCGGTGCGTTTCTTCCCGAGATTGGGATGCCATAAAGTTCAAGAAAATCCAAAGTTCCTCTCCTCTCTTCTGATAAGGACTTCCACCACTCAATTGCATAGCCAGGTTACGACACTCAATGAGCATTCCATGAAGCACGACATTTCTCATATAGGTCTCATCAAGGGTATACCGAAGAGAGATAATATGCCTATAATAGCTATAAAATCGGTCGAGGTATTCATGGAAAGGCTCATTCTCGCATTGTGGAGTTTGGAAATAGATAGTCATTGAGAGAAAATAAAGCAATCCCTTTGAAAGAAAATATTCCTATTACCTGAAAAGAGTCACTATACTACAAGGAAAAGGTGAGAAAAATCGCAAGGAACAAGTGTTCCTCGACACAAAAGAAAAGAAGAAAAAAGAAAAAAACAAGGTAAAACTCTACTAATCACAAATAAACAAAACCGTGCTCCCCGGCAACGGCGCCAAAATTTGATCAAGCCTGTCGCAAGCCCGATGCAAAGATAAATTACCCAGACTAGGCTAATAACAAATTAATGTAATTAGGGAAGTAAGGGGTCGATCTCGGGGAGACAGGAGATACTTGTGAAAAGATATGATTAGAATTTCAACTTGTATGATTGTCACAATGGTTATTACTAATGCTAGAAAACTGAAACAATAATTAATGACTCAATATAGAAAACGATCTAGGGAAATAGGTTCACACATGTAGATTGACATATTGGAGAAATTGGATTTAAGATATGCAAATAATTCATTGCGAGTTCGTAAGAATGATGTGTTCATTACAATCATAGATCAGATGGTCTAGCAGGCTTTTTAGGCGATTTACTAGGTCTTAATCCACCTTGTCATGCTTTGTCTATTCAATTCGCGTATCTCTACTTTGGAAAAGAATTCCATTTTAGTCGATTATTTCTGGCCAGAAATTGTAAACTATCGTTACAATCCAAACATGCATAGACACAACGTTTTAAAGGCACAATTTCTTTTATCCAATTAACATCTTTTAATCAATCTAACATGATTATCCTACACCCTACAAAAGTGACTACTTATGCATGATTAACAATGAAAAGGAAACTAAGATTATAAAACTAGGAATGATAAACATGATAAAGGAAATACTAAAATAAAATGAAACTATAATGTAAAGACGAGAAAAAAGATTACCGAAAAGGAGGGGCAAAGATATAAATGGAATAAGAACTTGAATAGGAAATGCAAACCCGGAAACTAGAATTCCAATTACAAGTAGAACAACTACAATTTAAGAAAGCTTAGAACAAGACTAAACTAAACTAGAGAAAACTAAAACTAAACTAAACTAAGATAGAAGAAAAACTAATCTAAAGAAAGAAAAGAAGAGATGTTGTGTGAAGAGATTGTGTGAGATGAGATGATTAGATATGAAGGGCTAGAGCATCTATTTATAGTATTAGGGTTTCGTGGTGAAGAGGTCGGGCATTAAACACATAGGACAAAAATAGGAAGAAGAAGCCGTCATGCTCGGATCAGCACACTTACCCGATCGGGTACACACTTACCCGATCG
>JAIUZE010067803.1:0-45868 GCA_022085475.1 Heliosperma pusillum | reverse complement strand
AAGATTATGAAGACGAGTTTGGTGACTCGTATGTTTTAGAAGAAGATTAGTAGACGGGTTTTTAGGTCTTATTTTGGTGCTATTTGGTTTTGTGCTAGCTAAGGTAACGATTACCGAGTTACTCAACGAATTAATGTCACATATCTTTTACTTATGTTTTTGTTATTTACGGTTTTAAGTAGTAACATGCTAGGTTGTTATTATTATTAAGTTTTATGAGTTTATAACATATTTATGGTTTTTGACATGTTGGATGATTTGTTCATAATCATAATTTTAGTATGAATGATGGTTGAATTGGTTGTTAAATGGATGGTTGTTAATTAAAACATGTTAGAAATAAATTTGGGTTGTTGTTGATGGTGGTCGTGTAAGGTGGCTGAGAAACCGACCCAAACCAGGCCGGTTCAGGCCGGTTCAGCCCGGTTCAGGCCCGGTCCAGGCCGGTCTAGGTTGGCCCGTTATTTGGCCCTTTGGGCTTGTGTCGATACTTGATTGTTTTGTTGTTGTTTTGACGGGTTTTAAATATGTTAAGCATGCGGGAAATATTAAGAAACGATTTTTGAAATGTTGACCAAAACAGGCCCAAACCAGCCCGTGGGCCCGGTTCAGACCCGGTTCAGTCTCGGCCCGGTCCGGTCTTGGCTGACCCGTGAGCTGTGACACCCTCAAATTTGCGGAAAGAAAAAAATAATTTAAATACATAAAAGATACGAATACATAACGAAGGTGTCATAAATAAAAAGGGTCATTACAGAACGGAAATAATATTCTACAAAAGAAATATACAAGACGGGAGACCTATCTCCCGTATAAAAACGGAAATAGAAAGAGTGTATAATATTATACAACCCTAAGAACCGAGGATAGGTCCAAGGTAATACTTCGCTCGCTAGCTCGTCAATGTACCCCAAATATGCATTCACCACCTGTTCGACCGCATTAAATATAAACACGGAAGCCACAGTCAGTTGGGAGTAACTCCGAGTTCTCCCAGCCACGAAATGTCGAGTTTAATTAAACATGAATAACATAAAAGCAATGTATATGGAAAATACAAAACCTTAACATATATGATATGCTTTTCATGTTATGAAACAATTAACTAACATATAACCTAGCATATGAAAGCTATCATGTGAATCTGATAATAACCTATAACACGAGGTAGGGAAGCTGGTATGCTAGCTCAGAGGTTACCTTTAACATGGCCATGATACACTCAAACCCTAATCCAACATAATATCATGTGAATCAGTTAACAACCAGTAATCCAAACTCTATCAACCTTAGCCGGCTTGCATCTCACCTTCTAAAGCTCATAGAATCATCAAACATGAAAGACCAATACTTCTACAAACAGGCATAAGTTCTTAGCACCGTCAATAGTCGACTGTAACTCGAGTCTATACCACGAGGTAGGATATACTTAAATATTTAGGCTCAGCGGTCCCTCCGGTAACATGGCCCAAATACCAAGCACACATCTAGGCTCAGCGGTCACACTAATGACATGGCCCAGATCCAAAGCACATATCTTAGCTCAGAGGTTCCTCTCAGAAACATGTCCAAGATACGACTCAACCCTAAACCTAGACTGCGCAGACCTAGAGAAATGCGAAGATCCATCGCATCCAAGACCCATGATACAATCACATGAGTACCCCTAAGAAGATCCATCAAAGGGTTGGCTAGTACTAAAGCTGGCTCCATTTCCCAAAGTGGAAACCATGGCAGCCATGCCCCGACTTGAAGATCCATCAAGCCGGGAACACAAAAGCTATCAAGCGGCAAACTCCATATGCTCGTTAAAGATAGTACGGGCCTATCAATGTCATGGTCCAAGATACTCATTTAGAATTAGAATGGTCAAGACGCCATATACCCATAATTCTCTATGGGTACTTAGTCAACACGACACCAACCATATAATTAAAACAGTCACGGAATAACATCCTATCATGTGACTAATTTCATATAAATCATAATCAAATATCATATCGCCTCATATCTACTAAGGCTCATTCATTCATTCATTATATAAAACCTTACCTGAAGACAAATCCCCGACCCGAGTCCCGCGACGGGTCATCAGTCAAAACGGGGCTGACTAGATCTTAGTTTGACCAAACCCGTTTGGCCAAACCGGCTAGACACAGAGTCTTAGCCCTCGAGGCTTGAACATAAGAATCATCATATTCAATTCATGTTATTTCATTCTATTTCTAACATGTGAATTATTAAATCATACCACCACCCGCTTGACTTAAAGGATATCAATTTAAACTACCATCTCGTATTATAATTTCTAACATGTGAGAAATAATAATTTAATGAAAAACTTTTTAATTAAATATTTTACTTATTAATATTTCTCACTTGCTAATTATTACAAAACGCGATGAAATAACAATAACTCAAAAACCGTCACAAGTCTAAGGAAGGGGACCCACGGGCTGATTTGGGCCGACTTGACACGGGCCTGGACTGGGCCCCACGGCTGGTTTGGGCCTGTTTGGGCTGTTTTAAAGACTTTACTAAAACCGTTTCCTAATATTTCTCGCATGCTTTAACATAATTAAAACCCGTCAAAACAATAACCAAACAATCAAACATCGACACAACCCAAAGACCAAAACCCGGACCAATCCAGACCGGACCAGGACCGGCCTGAACCGGGCCTGAACCGGCCGGTTTGGGCTAGTTTTTCCGGCCAAATTCCACGGTTCAAACAACCTCCATTCCAAATTAATTCTAACATGTTTTTAATTAACAACATCCATTTTTAACATCCAATTCAACAATCATGCATATTAAAATCATGATTATGAAGAAATCATAAAAATATGTCAAGGACACCAACATGTTTATAAATTCATACAACATGATAAAAATGATTACTTATCATGTTACTAATTAAAAACCGTAAATCATCAACAACAACTAAAGATATGTAACATTTTTCGTCGAGTAACTCGGAATCGTTACCTTAGCTAGCTAAAATCAAGTAGCACCAAAATAATAAGAACTAGGAAAATAAGAAACCCGTCTTCTAGTCTTCTCCCAAAATATACGAGTCACCAAACTCGTCTTCAAAAGCTTCCCCTATAAGAAATGACAAGAAAACATTATTAGAACTTAAAACTTGATTTTCCATAATTAAAGTGTTGAAAACGATTTTGTCGGAATTTAAAATAAAACGTACTTGAAGATGGGAAGCGAAGAGGAGATTCTAGAAATATAAGTTAGGACGGATTTAATTAAGAAATGAAGGTTTTATGATGATTTTGCTCAAGAACGACGAAGAACAAATGAAGAACGACGAAGAACGAATGAAGAACGATGAAGAAAGATTAATTAGATCTTAATTTGATTGATTGTAAAATGAAAAGTTGTTGGTGAGTAATGAAAAGAAAGAAAATATCAAGGCTTAAGAGGGGAAAAAGAGACGTGTGAAATGGAGAGGAATCGGGTCTGTTTTTACGCGATTTGCGGAGTTTAAGTTGACAGACCGATAAAGTTACAATATCTTAGATATTTTTATTAGTTTAATCATATTAATTAAAAGATCTAATATGAGTGAAAAATAGGTGACATGGGGCGTGTGAAATGGAGAGGAATCGGGTCTGATTTTGAGCGATTTGCGTAATTTAAACGAACGGATCGATAAAGCTACAAATATCGTAGATATTTGTATTAGTTTAATCGAAACAATTAAAATATCTCAAGTGAGTGGGAAAAACGATGACATGGGCGTGTGACTCATGCCAAAGTCGAGTTTCGGGTTTGTTTCGGGATTTACGATGAGTCGGGAATAGTTAAATGATTCCCGGTTTTAAACCGTAAAACCTTATTATAAATTCCAAATAAATTCAAAATCATATAGTAAATTATATAAATCTTATAAATCTAAAATAAAAATAATCAGAAAATTTATTTTTTTTTTTAATAAAATTTCGGTCTTCAAAACTTATGAGGCGAGTCGGGAAAAAGTCAACGGAAGTCAAAGTTGACTGAAAATTCGAGAAAAGTCAAAGATGACTTAAAGTCAAGAAAAGTTTAGGACGACTTAAAAGTCAAGAAAAGTCAATGACGACTTTTAAAAAGTCAAGAAAAGTCAAAGACGACTTACAAGTCAAGAAAAGTCAAAGATGACTAAAAACGGTCTTTTCATGAAATCTCTCAGAAATTCCAAATACGAACGCGGAAATTTCAAAATACGACTCGAAACAATAAATTCTATTTTAAAAACTTAAGTCTGCTGAAAAGTGTTAGTAAATATTTGTACTAGAAAAAATTGGGCACTTTTCGGGTTGTTACAATCACCCCTCCTTTTAAAAAGTTTCGTCCTCGAAACTTAGAAGAAGGAACGTAACATATATGTAGGTCTTATTTCAAAACTGTTAATAATATACTTGTAATATAAATATAGGATCTTATCAATGGAACGGAAGGTTCTCGTCGGCCGTTAAGAACATCGACGTCCCAAGTCAAAGACTTAAAATATACATTTTCGCATCAATAAATGAGAAAACTAGTTATCGAACGTCTCCAATAACAAGTCTCAACACTCCTTGACGGTAAAATACTTGAAATCCTCAAACATTTCTAAAAGCTTTTAATTCAAAAATTCTATAGTAAAAGTAATAACACTACTATCTATACCTAAAACTTCTAACGAAAGCTTCTAATATCCTATCTATACGAGATGACAATTGATAGAAGGAACGAAATATTCAAAAGAATAAATCGAATAGAAAGAAGAAAGAAAGAAGGAAAGAATAAAGAAAAACGAAGGATGAACCCCAATACTCTCTTCCCTCTATGAAAATTCTAATGTCGATAGTAACTCGACAATCCTAACTGTACAAGTAAACTAGTCCTCAAGGGAGTGCAATATATCCTCAACATTTCAATCATCGGATTCCTACCAAGATATTTCATAAGCATGCCACATCGAGTAGCAACTCCCAATTATTCCAATTCAATAAAAATCTTCTAAGGTCCATCGAAACTATTATTGGAAATCACCATCAAAATATTTATAATTAAGGAAACAAACCCGCTAAACAACCATCAAAGTAAAGGACTTTAACTATGAAACCTTTAAGTCCAATTTTATTCCAAAAATCATGACCTCAATTATTACAATGATCTCCATCCTCAAAAGTTGAATCTCGAAACGTCAAAGAGATTAGTCACACAAAACTCGATTCACTTCACGTTTGCCAAAACATAGGGTAATGTGACCGTAATTAATTTATTTATCTCTTCCAAACTCTCAATACATCGGTTTTTGCTTATGTCGATATTCGTCAAGTTGTGTCATCAAATCCAAATTCCACAAAGTATTGATTCCCGTTAGGGTCCAACCTTTAACGACAACAAATCCTCAAGTAACATTAAAATCACTCAATTTTCTAACCACTACTACAACTATTATTAAGCTTATTTCGATCCTCAAAAAGATATTGCAACTTCAAGTTTTCATAGTCTAAAACCACTAGGAGAATTTCATCTCAAGTTTATCCTCAAATCCTTATAATCATCTAAACATGAAACTAGTTTAATAAGATGGTTAAGTACCATATTCGAAACTTCTTATTTACTCCAAAATAAACATATCATAAGCATGGTCTTCAAACCAATGCTAAACTTCTAAGTCCAAAAGACTAAATTACTAATGAGTTAAGAAGTCATAGCCAACTCATTCGATCTTACACCATCGAATATCATGCACTATTTACACACAATTCAGGACAAGCATCTAGCATTAAAATCTTTAAACATATTTTATCACACCTTCCTCAAGGATACCAACTCTCACCCCCATAGGGTGAAATTAGATCTATAACATTTTCCTCAAATCACAAGTTCATTCTAACAAACACTAATATTCCACAAAATTCAAAGTTCTTCCGACTAAGAATAATATACCGCATACCAATGGGGTGACATCCATACCAATGTCACAAGAGGAAGGTAAGAATACCAATGGTATAATGGAGGAACTATTAAGAGAAATTTCAAAAATGTAAATAGGTTGGAATAGAAAGAAGCCCCTAGATAGAAAGAAGAGGGCATAATATTATAAGGACGAGAGAATTCGCAGATGAAGAAAGAATTCACTTCAATTAGGCTTTATAAATCTTCAAATCTTCGGTAGAGGATACTCCTTCTAGGTAACACATATTCCACCATAAGGCGTACTATTGCTCCTAGCAATTTGGCTAGCCACCCAAGCATAGCCTCCTTGGCAATTGTCTTCTTTATGAGGAGGGACCTGGTTGGCAGTAACAACGAACTCTTCTACACGAGGTCCAACCGTCTTCATAAGAAACAAAACCAATTAAGTTACTCCTAACAATTAGCATAAACACATAGACTACAACATAAATCCTAATCTACCCATCCTACCCTTCTATCTCACAAGTTTATTATTTATTAAGGTCAAGTTATTTATGCAAGGGTACACAAACGTGCGTCGGGAGCAAAAATGCTCTGATACCAACTGTGACACCCTCAAATTTGCGGAAAGAAAAAAATAATTTAAATACATAACGAAGGGTGTCATAAATAAAAAGGTTCATTACAAAAGAAAATTAATATTATACATAAGAATTATACAAGACGTGAGACATATTCCCGGGTATAAATACGGAAATAAAAGAGTGTATAATAATATACAAACTATGAACCGAATATAGGTCCAAGGTAAATACTTCGCTCGCTAGCTCGTCATGTACCCCAAAATATGCATCCCCACCTGTTCGACCGCATTAAATATAAACACGGAAGCCACAGTCAGTGGGGAGTAACTCCGAGTTCTCCCAGCCACGAAATGTCGAGTTTAATGAAACATGAATAACATAAAAGCAATGTATATAAAGAATACAAAACCTTAACATATATGATATGCTTTTCATGTTATGAAACAGATAACTAACAAATAACCTAGCATGTGAAAGCTATCATGTGAAACCGATAATAAACTATAACTCGAAGTAGGGAAGCTGGTATGCTAGCTCAGAGGTTCCTCTCAGAAACATGGCCATGATACACTCAAACCCTAATCAACACGTAATCATGTGAATCAGTTAACAACCGTTAATCCAAACTCTATCAATCCTAGCCGGCTTGCATCTCACCTTCTAGAACTCATAGAATCATACATACATGAAAGACCAATACGTCTACAAACATGCATAAGTTCTTAGCACAGTCAATAGAAGACTTCTGTAACTCGAGGCTATACCACAAGGTAGGAAAACATCCTAGTCCTAGACTGATCAGACCTAGCGACAACAGCTAACCCATTCCCTGTCTCATTACATAACCGTACATGAGAAACTCTACTAGGCGACCCCCTAAGCAGAGATGGCTAGTACTTAAGCTGGCTCCCTTCCCAAAGCGGAACTCTTATGATGCCATGCCCCCGACTTGGTATCAAAAGGCCCAGGCCAGGGACACAAACGCTATCAGCGCAACTCCGTATGCTGTTAACGATAGTACGGGCCTATCATTCATGGTCCAAGATACTCATTTAGAATTAGAAATGGTCAAGACGCCATATACTCATAATTCTCTATGGGTACTTAGTCAACACGACATATATCATACAATCAAACAGTCACGGAAAAACTTCCTATCATGTGACTAATTTCATATAAATCATATTCAAATATCATATCGCCTCATATCTATTAAGGCTCATTCATTCATTCATTAAATAAAACCTTACCTGAAGACAACTCCCCGACCCGAGTCCCGCGACGGGTCATCAGTCAAAACGGGGCTGACTAGATCTTAGTTTGACCAAACCCGTTTGGCCAAACCGGCTAGAAACAGAGTCTTAGCCATCGAGGCTTGAACATACAATCATCATATTCATTACATGTTATTCTATTGAAAATTCTAACATGTGAATTATTACATCTTACGTAACCCCCGCTTGACTTAAAGGATACCAAATTAAACTACGGTCTCGTATTATAATTTCTAACATGTGAGAGATAATAATTTTATGAAAAACCTTTTTAAATAAATATTTTACTTATTAATATTTCCCACTTGTTAAATATTACAAAACACGATAAAAATAACGATAACTCAACAACCGTCACAAGTCCCAAAGTGGGACCCACGGGCTGAGTTGGGCCGGACCCACATGGGCCTGATTTGGGCCTTACGGCCTGATTTGGGCTAAAGTGGCTGTTTTGACAATTTTAGTAAAAACCGTGTCTAATTAATTCCCGCATGCTTATCATAATTAAAACCCGTCAACACAACAACATAACAATCAAACATCGACACAACCCAAAGACCAAAACCCGGACCCACCAATGACCAACCCAGACCGGCTGGACCGGCCTGGACCGGTCTGACCAGCCTGAAACGGCCGGTTCAGCCACCACCATAACCGGCCACTTCAATGGCCACCACAACAACCACCCCAAATTAATCCTAACATCATTTTAATTAACAACATCCATTTTTAACATCCAATTCAACCATCATGCATACAAAAATCATGATTATAATTAAATCATACTAACATGTTTATAACACTAACATATTAAAAATTCCATACAACATATAAATCATACTACTTAACATGTTACTACTAAAAATCATTAGTAACCATAATATGAACTAAAACCTAAGAAACTAAGGCTATGTGACATTATATCGTCGAGTAACTCGGAATCGTTACCTTAGCTTAGCTAAAATCAAGTAGCCCCAAAATAATAAGAAGTATAAACTAAGAAACCCGTCTTCTAATCTTCCCCTAATATATAACGAGTCACCAAACTCGTCTTCAAAATCTTCCCCTATAAGAAATGACAAGAAAACATTATTAGAACTTAAAATATGATTTTCCATAATTAAAGTCTTGAAACGATTTTGACGGAATTGAAATTAAACCATACGTGAAGATGAGGAGCGAAGAGGAGAGTCTAAAAATATAAATTAGGATGGATTTAATTAAGAAACGAAGATTTTATGAAGGTTTTGCTCAAGAACGACGAAGAACGGATGAAGAACGACGAAGAACGTTCAAGAACGATGAAGAAAGTGATATTTTGATCTTTATTTGATTTGTTGAAAAGTGAAAAGGTGTTTGTGAGTAAAGTGGAGTGGAGTTGGACGTGAGTTTATAGTCAAATAAAGGTGTTGAGTTTTAAAATTGTTGTTCCGTAATTGACTCGCGTTTAATAATTATTTTACGGTAAACGATTTAATATAATTTACGATAAAGTTAATATCAAGATATTATGATATTAAAATGAAAAATAATGAAAATATCAAGGCTTACGAGTGGGTAAGGGAGCCGTGTGATGTTGAGCTTGTCGGGTCCGATTTCGAGCGTTTTGCGTAGTTTTCGTTAACTGATCGATAAAGTAAAATAATATCTAGATATTATGATATATTAATCCAAAGAAATAAAAATATCAAAGTCTATTAGAGGAGAGGGTGAGCCGTGTGGGTAAGGTGATCATCGGGTCTGTTTTTGCTCGATTTGCGTAATTTCCGTTGACGGATCGATAAAGTAATTAAATATCTCGATATTTTGATTATTTTAATCAAAATAAATAAAATATCTAATGGTGAGTGGAAAGCGATGACACGCGCGGGTGACTCATGCCAAAGTCGAGTTTCGATTTTGTTACGGGATTTACGATGAGTCGGGAATAGTTAAATAACGTTCGGTTAAAACCGTAAACGTTATTCTTTAAATTCCGAATAAATTCAAAATAATTATATTAAATTATGATAAATCTTAATAAATCTAAATAAAAATAAATCAAAAATATTATTGTTTTAAATAAAATTTCGGTCCTCAAACTTATGAGGCGAGTCGGGAAAAGTCCACGGAAGTCAAAGTTGACTGAAAAGTCGAGAAAAGTCGAAGATGACTTAAAAGTCAAGAAAAGTTTAGAACGACTTAAAAGTCAAGAAAAGTCAATGACGACTTTCAAAAAGTCAAGAAAAGTCAAAAGACGACTTAAAAGTCAAGAAAAGTCAAAGATGACTAAAAACGGTCTTTTCATGGAATCCCTCAAAAATTCCAAATACGAACGCGGAATTTCAAAATAAGACTCGGAACAAAAATTCCTATTTTAAAAACTTAAGTTCTACTGAAAAGTGTTAGTAAATATTTTTACTAGAAAAATCGGGTATATTGCGGGTTGTTAAACTTAGTTTTTGTTATTCGGTTGGATATTTGTTCTTACTTTCATTCTTATATACTCATTTTCCTTATCGGTAATTCTCTAATCTTATTTACTTATGCAATTTTAATCACCATGAACTATAATCTCACTAGCATCATTCTCATAATATTGTTATTAGTAGGAAATCAACCTAAAATTAATCTAGTTAAAACCAAAACATTATTTAACATGTCACATTATAAATCGCCTAATCATATAATCCTAAAAATTGTCATTAGAATCATTGTTAACATAATCACCATGATCACTTTAGTATTTATATTTCATAGTTTAATCTCATACATCTTTTTCTTGCTAATCTACTTAATCACATAATCATATAGATTAGATTAATTCTAATATTGTAAAATTATCATTGTGTAAATAAAATAAATAGAGTTGTAATATTTGAAATGAATTACGAGTTAAACGAATTATAAGAAGAGTAGTTACCAATTGAACCGTCTAAATTGTTTCTTCCTTTGGTCGTGTCAAATTCTATAACTTTGTTTAGTGGCCATGAGCAATTGTTTGTATTAGTCATTTCTATCTTTATAACGAGAGTTGGGATAGGAATTAGGATTATCAATAGGGGTTTAGTGACTTAACCATGCTGAAAGGACGTTAGGACCCACTAAAAGGTTGGTACGAATCCGGAAGGAATATACCGCTACAAGGCCTAGACAATCATAGTAATTCTAATATTGGTATCTATGAAGCTTTTAACTAGTTTTACATTTATTTCTCTTTCACTATATCAACTTGATTAGTTAGTTTACTTTATCGTTTTAAATAGTTTATTTTATCGTCGTTTTATTTCTATTATTAGATAGTTTATTTTATCGTCTCTTTATTTCCGTACCTAGATAGTTCACATGATTATTATTATCTCGTTTACTGGTTTAGTTAGTTAGACTTTAATATTGTCAATTAAATATCGTCTTAGATAGAATTTAGTTGTTAATATCCAGATCAGAGGATTTCCCCGATCGGGTACGTGACAACCCGATCGGGTATGTCTTCTGTTTTGGGTTTTTTTTACTTTGCAATTTACATGTTTGTTCTTACATATCGTCATTTATATTCTTGTCATTTTATTCTATGTTAATAGTTCAGACAAATAACTCAAGTGACTCGATTTTAAATGAAAACCAATCCATAACAATTCATAAGTAACACGTACTCCCTGAGGATCGACACCCTACTTCCCTAATTACATTCCTTATGTTGTTAGCCTAGTCCGGGTAAATTATTTTTGTTTCGGAACCGCGACAGAACCGATCAAATTTTGGCGCCGTTGCCGGGGAGCACGGTTCTGTTTATTTGTGAATTGTTGGTTTTTATTTCTATCATTTCTAGGTGCAACCGTACCTAATTCATTTCTAACTTTCTCTTTTGTGTTTTTCTTGTAGGTTGATAAAATGGTGCTAACTAGAGAAGATCCAAGGTACCGGGTTTTTGAGCTTGCCAGTGGGATCCTAAGGGTCCATTTGACTTTGATTGCTCTCATCGAGGGTAACCAATTTAGAGGAAAACCAAACGAAAACCCGTCTCACCAAATTCAAACCTTTTGTGAGCTTTGTCAAAACATTGTGAGGGAGGGAATCACCCAGAACGAAATTCGAGAAACCCTTTTTCCTTTATCACTAAAGGGAGAAGCAAAACGGTGGTTCACCCGTCGCTTAAAGGAAGCCACAAGACCTATGCAGTGGGAAGAGATTGTCGTCGCTTTTCACCGTAGGTTTAGAACCAATTTGTCAACCCTATCAACTAAATCACAAAATGAAAGAGGGGAAGGTTCGCAAACCAATGGGGGAGAGCGAAAGAAGAGTCGAGTGGAAACTTCAAATGAAGTTGACACTACAATTTCCTTAGCTTGTCCTAGTCAATCCAACGAAACCACCCTGAAAAGTACATTGTATCGTCCCAAAGATTTCAATCCATTTACCTCAATAACAACACCATGTGAACTTTGTGGTGGGATAGGGCATGTACCTCAACGATGTGGGAACAAACTCACAACCTTAAACCCTTTCCACCCACAAGTTCATCAAACCCAACTTACTCATACACCACAATACCCACCTTTTCAAAATGGTCTAATAGATGTCAAGTTGAGGGAGATAACCCAAACCCAACATAACATGAGCTCTTACTTCCTTTCTAGCCTAAACTCGCTCAAATCAGCCATTTTATCTCTCCAAAAGAGAGTGGAGGAGTTGACCCCATCGAGTTCTAGTCATAATACCCAAGAGAGAGACGTGCCATCAATTGTCACAATTGACATGATTAGTGACAAACCTTTTGATCACCCTCTTGGGAATGGAAAGAGTAAGGAGACAATTTATAGGTTACCCCACGAACTTAGCAACAATCCAACACTATCCAAACCAACCAAAACCCCTACACAGGAGGAGACATCTCGTCTCGAAGCTTTGATCATGTCAATGATAAAAGCACAAGGGAAATTGGAAGAAATGATTGAAGAGGCAACTTTGGCAACAAATGAAGCTTTTTCAAAGATAGAAGCAAGGATTGGCAAGATATCTAAGGAAAAAGAAGCAACCAAGGATAATCACAAGGAACCTAACCTTGAAGAAGGGAAGATCCTTATTCCCTCAAAACTTAAAGATCCAGGTTGTTTCAACATTTCTTTCACCATGTGTTTTCATAAGGTAAGAGGTGCATTGTGTGACTTAGGAGCTTCAATTAGCGTCATGCCTTTTGACGTCTATCATGAACATTGCCCCATACAAATGCAATTCACTAGTACTAGCCTCCAACTTGCCGATGGGTCTATGCATACTCCGGTAGGAATTGTGGAAGATGTCCCAATACGGATTGGGTATTTCCTCATCCCCGTCGATTTTTATGTAATATATTCAAAGGGAGAAAGGGATGACCATATCATATTAGGGAGACCCTTCCTAAATACGGTTGGAGCTTGTATTGATGTGAAAGGAGAAAGGATCACATTTGAAATAGGTGGATCGAGTGCCACCTTTGAGAAAAAGGGGGATGTGTTGAGTGTTGGAGATGGCGACCTCGAAGCTTTCAAAACTGCGGAGGAATGAATGAGATTGCCATGGGTGTTGGCAAAATGGTAAATGTGGAAACTTCAAGGACGAATCCAGCTACTAAGAGCTAAAATCCCTTCATAAGGCTTAAGGAGGGATGGAACAACAAAGTCTAGCATGACTCAAAATGCGCTTGTCGGGAGGCAACCCGTCTTTTTCTTTTCTTTTTCTTTATGCATTCTTTTTCTTTTACTTATTAGGCAATGATTTTTATTTTGGACTATTTTATTTGGACTCTATTTTTGGATTTTATGTTGTAATAGTTAGGAACATTTTCTTCGTTTTACTTGTTATTTTGCATATTTCGTCTATAGATTTTCGTACTTAGAATCGGAGGACCTATTGAGACAAGACGAAGCTATCCTTGGCACAAGTTGTTAAGATCACTAAGGTTAGTAAGTATGTGCAAGGACATAGCCAAAAGGTAAGAGCAAGTGGCAAAGAAAATAGAAACAAAAACCGGATCAACAGGTTTACCCGATCGGATCCATGTCTCCCCGATCGGGTAAATGGTCTGTTTCGTGTTTTACTCTATTTTCTTCTATAAAACCCATTTGCTACCCTTTTGCTTACTACCTTATACTCGTGTTCTTCAATCTAAAAGCTGAAATTTTCTCAAAACCCTCAATTCTTAGTCTATTCTTGCAAAATTTGTTCCTATAGTTCATCAAGGGCAACTACTAATCATCATCAAGTAAGTTATTTCTACTTTAGTTACTTAAATCTCTCTATATTTTTCAGAAATCCAACATAAACAAACCCTAACTCCAATTAGGGGGTTCTTGATTTTGATTGCAAAACGTGTTTAAATTGGATTTCTAATGATTCTTACATGCTATAGAGTGAATTCTAGTGATTAATTAGGATGATTACTTTGATTTGGATGTTTATTTGCTAATTTGGATGCTCATCTTTACTTTATGCTAAGAACTTTTGTTTAAGTGATAGTATGATGCTTGAATTCATGCTTTATACTATGTACTTATGATCTTGTCATGTTAAGTTAGCATTGGTACCTTTAGGAAGTAGCCAAATTCATTCAAGTATATGTTGCTCACCTAATTAACATATTGCTATGCTTATAACATCCATTTGTGCTTAAAAGATAGCATGACAATGTTTTACTAAGGTCACTATACTTGAATTTGTGCTTAAAGCTAAGTATTATAACACTTATGACTATCCACTTGTGTTTGCAAATGAAGTGTTTTAATACTAGTTATTTGTAGAAAATGGCACCTTTACTAAGGAAATAAAAGAGGGCAAGAACCTCCACTCAAGGAGAGAGTAGTAGAGCACAAGAGGAGGATATTGAAATGCTTGATGCTAATGAACAACCCGAGAATCAAGGGAATGCTATGCATGATCCTAGTTTCCCGGATGTACAATTTAGCTCACATGAGCAATGGCAAAAATGGTGCGTACTTAAAAGCAAAGGTATGAGGGCTACAAAGTTCCTCAATGTTTCTTCTTTAAGGCATATGAAACTTTTTGAGCATGTTAAAGTGTTGTTTAGGGGTCTAAGTATGAGTGCTAGCATGAACTTTAGCTATGAGACTTTCCCCCAAATTAACTCTTGAATTTTTGAGCTCTTTCGAGTTGCATCGGTCTAGAAATAGAAACACTATGCCCCAAGTTCGGTTTCGTTTGTTCAATGATGATTATAGTATGAACTTGGAGAACTTTGCTAGTTATTTTGGTCTCACCACTGAAAATACTGTTCCCTCCCCTCCGGAAGGCTTTGATGTTAGCCTGCTTTGGAGTGCTATTTCGACTTACCCTGTCTCTCGTTGGGACCATGTCCCACACCAACATATACATCATCCCGCCATTAGAATCTGGCAAAGATTCATGGGATGGACCTTTTTGGGTCGTGCTGAACCTCATTTGGTGAGACGAGTAGAGTTAGAAATGTTAGGAGGATTTTTGAATGTGGATGGTGATGTACCATGGTCTGTTAGTATACCGTATCATTTTGCTGTTCAGTTGACCAAAGCTGTTAATCCTAAGAACACAGCCATTGTCTATGGAGGTCTTATCACTCACTTAGCTATGGGAGTTTGTGGCTTTAACCAAGCCACCACCGACCTTCAGGCATTGACTACACCTCCCACCGAGATGGGAAATGGGTTAGATTATGCATACTTTGTTCAGCTCAACTGGTTTCGTGCTTCTCACCCCCATATGATTTGGAGGATTGCTGGCCGTGACTCGGTCAAGTTGACCGCCGAGGAAGAGCAAATTCCAATTCTTCGGCAGCGACCTCCACTTCAAGAGGGTGAGGCTATCTTACCTCGACCTACCTACTACCTTCCTGTTGGGGATATTACTCCCATTGACCCCCCCTGTTCAGCTTAGATCCAGCCGCCCTGAGGTTGGATCATCCTCTCACTCGACCCATGCTGAGGGCGATGTAGCCGCCATGTTTGAAGCTTTAACATTGTCTGTCAATAGGATTCAGTCCGACCAACAGCTTGCTTTGCACCCCATATATGACCACTTTGCTAGGCAAGGTGTGATTAGACCCGAGGGCCCCCACCCGTCTTTTTATACTTGGCCCGAGGGGAGGTATGGTGCTGCTTATGGTGCAGGTGTGCCGCGAACCGGACCGGATTATTGTGGAACCGACTATGGCGTAGAGAGGTTTGGAGGGTATGGAGGTGATTTTCCTGATCACCAAGTGGAGGAGTATCAGACCTTTGGAGCCAGCAACCCAACCGGGATCTTTCCTTCTCGTGGTAGTTATCATTCTGCAGATGATACCCACTATGCAGATGCTTCTGGATCCGAACCCGAGCCACCTCCTTCTGAGAGGAGAGGCCGTAGCTGGTGGCCTTTGTGATTTGATGATGAGCTCCCCTTGTTTATACTAGCTTGGGGGAGGCTGGTCATTTTGTAAGAATTTTATTCCTTTTCTTTATTTTTCACATTTTTAGTTTTATTTTGCCTTTTTCCCATTAGAATTTCATATCGTTTCTCTGTTCCATGTGCTGTCAACCGTTTCTCGGTTTGTTTCTGTTATAATTGCATGCACATTGAGGACAATGTGAAGTTTTAGCTTGGGGGAGGATTTGCATTTAGGAACTGCATTTAGGATTGCATTTAGATTTTTAGTTTTCTTTTTAGTTTATTTCTTTTTAGTTTTCTTAGTTTCTTTTTAGTTTAGTTTTCTTAGTTTCTTTTTAGTTTTTATAAAAAAAAAATTCGAAAAAAAACAAAAAGAAAAGATCATTTCCATCTTACATTTCTCATTTTGTAGTTTTTATAAGCTGATGTTTCGTTTTATTATGAGGAATTGTGCATTCATGGGGATGTCTTGTACACAGTAGATAGGGAATTGCATTTGGACTTAATTAAGCTTGATCTTGACTTTGGCAAGCTACTCATATTGTAAGGTAGAGCCTCCAGTGGTCGGTACATCTGAACCCGATCCCAGTTTAGGAGTGAGTAGTTTCTCCTTATAGTCTGTGTTACATCAAAACGCATAAGTATGGTTTTTATTCCATTTTCTATAAGTATTACTGTCATGATCTACATTTTGAAGCCATTCAATCTCTTGTTCACCTTTCACAATAAACACCCTTCTTTCTAGCTACATTATAAATTTGCCTACCCTTGTTGAGCTAGTAACCAACTATTTGTGTAGGGGTGTTCTGTGCTTTTGCGATGTTATGATAATTCCACCATTTGGTGTGAGCCGTCTCGGGATTACTGATTTCCGGGTTTTGGTGAAAGAGAGAAAAAGAAGAAAAAAAAAGAGCTTTGAAAAATTATGGAAAAAGAAAAATGAAAAATGAAATTGAAAGCTCATAAGAAAAAAAAGAAGAAAAAAAAAAGAAAGGAAAAGAGGAAAAACGCTTCCATGAAATGAAAAGAAAGAAAATTATGGGAAGTTGTATCTTGATTCTAATGTTTAATAAGCCAATATGCTGCTTTTGGCTTTGACTATTATCGATGGGAATTGGTATGATTTGGATTGAGTATCCACTACACATTTGGTTATTACTAGCTTGACTTTAAGCTCCACATGACCAAATTCATTTGTCCACTTTCTTATCCAAATTTCCCAAGCCTTTTCTTTACTTTACTTGAGCTTCTTACATTATAATTTGATCATGATTAGTTTTACTTAATGATTTCGGATTGTCTACCATACTAGACTGCGGGCACATTCTTATAAGTTGTAGATAGGTGAGTGTCACTTCAAATTTGAACCAATATTTCCTATTTTACAAAAAAAAAAAATTGAGTGAAGAGTGTACCGTGAGAGTCCATTGTCAAAAGATCATGCAAGAGCTGAAAAGGTCCGAAGAATATTTTCTATGCTGCGCCGTTATGTAAATCTCAACCATGTTTCGCATTTTTCTTTCGCCCTTGTTGCTGTGGGTTTATGATTCATCTACTTATTAGAGCTTACTTTTTGAGATTTGCATGATAGATTGATCATCGTTAGCTACCCTTGTCCTAGTTATGCTTGTTATATTTGCTTGAGGACAAGCAAGGGTTTAGCTTGGGGGAGTTTGATAAGTGATATTTTGTATTGATTTATCCCCCGTTTTAGCTCGATTTCTATACGATTTATGCACTTTGTTAAGTGATTAACGAGCTAATACTGCTATTCTAGTTGTTTTGCGTGTTTTGACTCGTTTTATAGGAAATGAAGCGGTTTTGCTATATTTTCCTACTTTATGGAGCAAAGACACTAGGATACGAGTTTTCAAGGAATTGATGATGGCCAGTTCACGATTTGATTACGATTCCGCTACATCTTTCCTCGAATGGACTCAATTTAGGTTTTTGGCTTTGAACTTTAAAAGGAAAACTCAACCCAAGTCAAGAGGAGATCAGCCCAAGCCCAATTCCGTAGTACATTGACCAAAGACTAAGGCATAGGGTTCCGTGCCTAAGATGAAAAGATGGAAAATCCGACTTACACAAAAACCCGATCGGATTACCTGTTACCCAATCGGGTATTCCTGCAAGAAGACGTTACTTGGCTCTTCTTCAATCCGAGCTTAAATGAGTGGTTTAATGCATTGACTAGGGTACGAGTTTGCAAGAGGATCAGCAGCCATGCAGCCTTATAAAAGGTAATGATCATCACACACAATAACATATCATCTTTTTATCAACAACTTTTCCAATAATCTATTATCATATTATCATTTCTTTTAGCACACTTTCTTACAAGTTTTTATAGTTTTCTTAGCATTTCCCTAGTGTTTACTTAGTTTTTGTTATTTGGTTGGATATTTGTTCTTACTTTCATTCTTATATACTCATTTTCCTTATCGGTAATTCTCTAATCTTATTTACTTATGCAATTTTAATCACCATGAACTATAATCTCACTAGCATCATTCTCATAATATTGTTATTAGTAGGAAATCAACCTAAAATTAATCTAGTTAAAACCAAAACATTATTTAACATGTCACATTATAAATCGCCTAATCATATAATCCTAAAAATTGTCATTAGAATTATTGTTAACATAATCACCATGATCACTTTAGTATTTATATTTCATAGTTTAATCTCATACATCTTTTTCTTGCTAATCTACTTAATCACATAATCACATAGATTAGATTAATTCTAATATTGTAAAATTATGATTGTGTAAATAAAATAAATAGAGTTGTAATATTTGAAATGAATTACGAGTTAAACGAATTATAAGAAGAGTAGTTACTAATTGAACCGTCTAAATTGTTTCTTCCTTTGGTCGTGTCAAATTCTATAACTTTGTTTAGTGGCCATGAGCAATTGTTTGTATTAGTCATTTCTATCTTTATAACGAGAGTTGGGATAGGAATTAGGACTATCAATAGGGGTTTAGTGACTTAACCATGCTGAAAGGACGTTAGGACCCACTAAAAGGTCGGTACGAATCCGGGAGGAATATACCGCTACAAGGCCTAGACAATCATAGTAATTCTAATATTGGTATCTATGAAGCTTTTAACTAGTTTTACATGTATATCTCTTTCACTATATCAACTTGATTAGTTAGTTTACTTTATCGTTTTAAATAGTTTATTTTATCGTCGTTTTATTTCTATTATTAGATAGTTTATTTTATCGTCTCTTTATTTCCGTACCTAGATAGTTCACATGATTATTATTATCTCGTTTACTGGTTTAGTTAGTTAGACTTTTAATATTGTCAATTAAATATCGTCTTAGATAGAATTTAGTTGTTAATATCCAGATCAGAGGATTTCCCCGATCGGGTATGTCTTATGTTTTGGGTTTTTTTTACTTTGCAATTTACATATTTGTTCTTACATATCGTCATTTATATTCGTGTCATTTTATTCTATGTTAATAGTTCAGACAAATAACTCAAGTGACTCGATTTTAAATGAAAACCAATCTATAACAATTCATAAGTAACACGTACTCCCTGAGGATCGACACCCTACTTCCCTAATTACATTCCTTATGTTGTTAGCCTAGTCCGGGTAAATTATTTTTGTTTCGGGACCGCGACAGAACCGATCAGGTAAGCAAGGTATCGAATCCACAGGGAGGCGGTAGTATTCTAATCTGTTAAACTAAGTTCGTCTCTAAAGTAACAATTCGGGGTTTGAGATTGAGTTCTAAACTAAAAGCAATCAACAATAACAATAAATAATAACAATACTAATAACAACTAATAATAATAACAACTAATAATAAGCAATAACAAACTAATAAGGTTGAAAACAATGAGATTAAAAGTGTAGGGTCTCAGGTTCACTAGGATTATTGTTCAGGGATAGGGATAAAATCAACTATCATGCAATAAAGCTATCTAAGGTCACAAGATCGGTCGATTCAATTATGCCCTTTAGATCTACAATTTAACATGCGATCGCTATCCTTAAACGAGTTCTATTCAATTATCGTAGCCTATCTTAGTCTTAACCCGGTCGGTGTCAATCCTAATTCGCGAGACTAGTTAATTAATCCTTGCCAGTAATCAAGCAACTAGAATTAAAACGATAATCAAACGATAACCATGCAATTGCAATTCAATCAATTAATCTACCCCTTCTAACAATCCAAGATCCCCTTTCAACCCTAGAAAGGAATTTAGCTACTCATAACGATATAAACAACAACAATAATAATTAAAGTAAACATGATTAACAACAATGAAAGGATGAACAAAGAATAATTAAAGAACAAGAAGGTAATTAAATTGAATAACGAAGAAAGATTGAAGAATACCGAATACAAGTTGAACTAAAGACAATCGTCTTTGATGAATCAAATCCGGAGAAAAAGTAAACTAATTAGGGTTTCTGAATTAAAGCCTAAAAGTATTCAAAGGCATAAGAAAGCATGTCTAATTATGAAAGACGAGCTTTCTTTTTATAATACAAAAGATCTAATTAATTAGGTTAAAGTTTAGGAAAATAAGAGAAAGCCGCCAAAATATAGGTTGCTCGATCGAGCAAGGCACTTCTGCTCGATTGAGCAAGGACACAGTGCGACTCGACCGAGCAATGTAGGTCTGCTCGGTCGAGCAGCCCTTTATTTTGGCTCGTTTCTTCACTTTTCTTCATTTCTTCACTTTTCTTCCTCGATTTCCGTGCATAACCTTCTACGATCCTACTACGCCATGCTCCATATCTACTCAAAAAGCTCTAAATGCATCCAATCTGCATTAAAACATAACAAATGCGGCAGAATCGATATTCTAGCTAAAATAGCATATAAATAAGCAAAAAAAGACGGTAAACCGAGTTAAATGCGAATAAGGGAGGCATAAAATATGTATATAAATAATAATCATCAATATTCGCGCAATGACAATTATTTTTCCTTCTACGAACTTGTAAATCCGTTCAATCGTGGAAAGGAGTTTCCATTATTTTATACGGTAGCATTTTGATTGCGATCTCCGTTTAAACCACCGTAGCTAAAGACAAAATGATTTTTCTTTTGATCCTCACTTTAACCATTGCAAATATCTCTTATGAAGAGTATATGAGTATGTCACACTTAATAAAAAACGTTTTGATTTTGTTTTTAGTGACGTCTCCTTATTACAATGGTGCATCAATCTTTTTGCTCCAAAGTAAATATTTGTAATTTTTGGTATGTCGTCATCATGCTCCTTATCGAGGCTTACCTCAAAAGAGGCCAAATCAGTTGGAACGACTAGGTTTCTCGATTTATTTGAAATCATGATTAACCAAATACCGTAGTCATTTTATGAAAGGTTTATCCTTTTTGAAGGTAAAACCATGAATGGAATAGAGTTATCTTCATTATAATTCTAATCTACTTGTCTAGGTAGAGATTCATAAAAGTGAGTGGGAGCTCCAAGAGGGATGTTTATATTCTTAATTGTTAAGAATAAAACGAGGTTCAAGAGTAGGTTGGCACGATGTTGGCACAAGGCGAGGGAAAAAGGCAAGTTTATTTTGAATAGTAAAGTCAATATCTAAGCAAGGTGTCAAGCCCAACCTTTGATGATTCAATTCTTACAGTGTAAAACACAAGAAAAGAATCTGCCCCAGGTTTTCTAAAGAATTAGAAATTGGGTGTACTATTTTCACCCATAATATCTATATGATCGACATTTATTTTGCTAAATGCAATTTTTGAGTATTAGATACTCATTATGATTTTCATTGATGTATTCAATGCATATAATAATGATTCGTGCGACGACTAGCCATGATTAAATGTCGACCTACAAGGGAAATATAACTATTGTAGTTTTATTTCTATAGAGATATAATGTGATCAATCTAGTTTTGGATTTAGAGGTATACTTTAATAAACGTTATTATGTACATGACCTCTAAATAAAGAGTATAGTATCCACTTTAGTGTATGACACAAGTGTTTCACTTTTGTGAATGGAACAAGCGTTGTATGCCTATACTTGGTCAATGGTTATCCCATACCAATCAAAGGTAATTATATTCTTGACCTAAACTAGAAATTACTTGTCATATAGATTGTAAAAGGCTCAAAATTGGTGACCCAGATCTAATCTTGATTCTGGACTGTGTAGCACATTAAAAGGCTAGTATTGACTAGTATCCCTAAAACATTTGATTTTGAATCTTATGGTGTGTGTGCGAATCTTGTATTCAAGGCAAGATGATTCGTGCCCCTTTTATTGAAAAGGAAATCGAACCAGTGAGTTATCGGCCATATTACATAAGAATATGTGTGGTCCAATAACATGCACAACCAGAGATGGTGATGACTACTTCATTTTATTTACCGACGACTTAAGTAGATATTGTGTTTGATTCTACTTAATGAGGTGCCAAGAGAAATCTTTGAAAAGTTCAAAGAGCTTCAATGTGAAGTGGTTAACCACCAAGAATATTAGATAGTGGACTTACGACCAAATCGTAACAAGAAATATCTAACTATTGACTTTGATTTTCACCAAAAGTATTGTGAAATAGTTTCACGAGTTAACTTCTCTAACACACATTATGAGATAAGGCGTTGTTAAATAGAGAAACAGAACCTTATACGATATGGTTTTGTCTTTGTCAAGTCAAAATGAGCCATTTGACTAACCTTCGGATCTTAATATTTTTGTCTGCTATTTCTTTTCCCACCATATTAAAACACATTTAAAACAGTCTGATTTCATTCCATATACGATATGGGTGGGTAGCGTACCTAATTTGTAAGTTATCCGAATGAAACAAGTGCTCAATAATCCTACATTGACCACGAGAACAAAGCGTTTGTGACTCGTGATGCTGTCTTTCAATAAAAAAAATATGATTATTTCTTGATAAGACAGAGTGGGAGAAAATGTTTCAAGAGCCACAAACTGAGCATATGGTCCGGAAAAAGTAAAAAGTTTCCTCATTGTTTGTTCAGTAGTTGTTTCTTTGGAACCTTAAGAGGTCAGGAGGAATTTTATCACTCCTTAATAGTGATGAATTCTAATCTGTGACTTATAAAAGACTGTTTCTAGTCCTAAATTCTTGCTATGGCTTAGAGTCATGTGATTCGTAATGGACTCCATGCATGATGGTCAGGTATGTGACCTGGTAAAGTTTAATTGAAGAAGTACGACCTGTTCAATGTACATTGATTTTTAAAGATCGAAATTTGCATGGATGAACATTAAAATGTTTTCAAATATAAATTGGTAGGCAAAGCGTTTTGCACCAACCTTAATTCTTCGATCCATTCGAATATACTTAGCGATTACAGCATATCATTATAGTATGATGTCAACTGGATCTCAAAGAACCACCTTCTTGAATACGATTCTAGAAGAGGTAGTATATTTTATATTCACCTGTGGGTTCGTAGATCCTAATTATCCAAAGTTAATTTGCAAGCTTAAGAGGATGTCTTAAGTAAGCGCGAAAGAGTTGGAATTAGTGTGTCAATCATGTCATAAAATATTTCTCGATATCTCGTGGAATTATATTGAATACATGAAGTTTAGAGGGAGTAATATGTTTTTTCATCAGTCTTGTATGTGGAGACATATTGATCATTTTAGATGATGGAAGATTTTGGAGAAGTAGAATACATCTTTTAGATATCTGGATTTAGGGAGATAAATCTAAAAGAATATTAGCGTTGAGTCAAAATTCTTATATTGATAAGATCTTTGACTAGTTCAAGGAAGTTGAACACATAATAATTGATTCCTTTTACTTCCGTTGCGGGATTAATTATATACGCTGTGATGTATACTCAATTCGACATTTTGCATGCCTTGAGCATGACGAATCATTTGCAATCAAATCCAAGTGAAAACACTTGACAGCCATAAAGAACATCCTTAAGTACTTGCGAAGGACTAAAGATATGTTTCATGTGTTTGGAGTTTACAGTGAGTTGTGTGTAAGGGGTTACACAGACTTCAGTTTCCAAACTAATCAAAGTGATCTGAAATCACGAACTGGCTGTGTTTTATAGAAGATTTATCTGTTGGAAGAGTTCCAAGCAGAAAAGACTATTGAAAAGGTTCCAAGCAGGAATGACACTTTCAAATATAAATGTCATGTATCCGCTGGAATTGTTCCAGGCAGTTTATCATTGCGGATTTCACAACGGAAATAGAGTACATTGCATCATATGATGATGCATATGAAAGTAGCTTGGATTTGACAGTATTGGAGGGACTAGAAGTAGTTCCTATAGTTGTATATCCTATCCCATGATACTGGTAAAACAGTGGGAGCTACCTTTAGGCCAAGAGTCCTAAGTCTAGATTCAAACCTAGACAAGTACTCAGGAAGTTTTATGTAATGTGAGATTACGTAGAGAAAGAGAAATAACAATCAGAAAGATGGGAAAGATGCAAGTATTGCTAATCCATTAGCCATGCCTTGTAGGCTGAACATGATAGTCATGTCATTTCAATGGGGATTGAAATATGTACCTGAATTGCTAGTGATTATGAGATATGAAATTATTGATAGCGTATCAATTTTTCCAAATATTAGATAATCGCATTCATTTTTAGAGTTTCATTAAAAACTCCTTATTTAGTTTGACTAAATTTTAATACTTTGTTTATCCGAATTGGTTGAAAGAAAAGTTGAACCCAATTCAAGTGAACAGGATGAACTTAGTGTTTTGTCCCTAGTCACTCATTTGAGGTGACGTCTCGAAGTGACTAGATTGTAAGTCTATCGATGGTTGGTTCAGCACCATGGGGTCATGGAGATGACTGGTCGTTTACATAGACAGACTGTGGAGACACTCTGTTGGGCAGTGACCATAATAGAGTCCCTTATCAAAATTGTTGAAGCCTGGTCGTGGCGGGGATTTCTATTTTATTCCTATGAGTCGATTCTTTAAGACTGGCGACCATTTACCTGAGTCGGTGTAGTTTCCGATTGACTTTGGTTTTTGTCCTAGGTCGTGCCGTGAAAGGAGGCCGATGGACATCTTCTGGGTCATGGTGATCTGCATCATACAGTGTAAGATGGGTCAACAGGAATTGTCCACCCACGTTGGGTATTAACATCTTCGAGCCACTCAAGGAGTAGTAACTGGAAATGCGTGGCCACGCTCGGAAGAGATCTCTGGTAGATTTTCCGGTCACACAGTTACTCTCCCAGATCGAGAAAACCACTGTATTTATAAATTTTCAATCGCAAGTGCGACCTGTAAGACACCTTGCGATGAGTGGGAGGATGTGACGCAAAAGAGACAAGAGAATCAGTAACACACAACTTATTGAGACAAGTGGGAGATATTGTTGGAGTAGGAGTCCTCCACAATAGTGTCGCTACATGCACAACTTGTACCGGACAAGTGGGAGATTGTTGGAGTAAGTGTCCTCCACAATAGTGCATTTATATAATAAATCTCATTTGGAATATACGTGGCATGATTTTTATATTTTGATACTCCACGTCAGTTGATTAGCGTAAATCGGTAACGCTTGGCCGACTAGAGTTTGACGTTATTGTCGTATGACAGCGGTAATCAACTGATCCCTTTAGGTCACACCTATAGGATGAGACCCAAATAGAATACTAATTATTTGTATACGATACAGTTTAATTAGAGCATTACATATATTTGATATGTACGTTTAGTTACGTGAGTTATTTATTGGAAATTGAGTTGCGAACTCATTCTTCTTAAGTTTATTAGTCAATTATACGATAACCGACTGAATAAACTTTACGTCTTATTTTAATACGATTAAATAAGATTTAATTTAATGATTAATCGTTAATTCATTAAATTAGTTGATGTTATGCATATATTTTGAGGTAGAGGTAATTAGTTAATTATATTTACAAAGAGTTGTAAAATAAATTAACTGGACATTGTGGGACCCATTATATATTGATATAATGGTTAAATATCACTTAAAAGTTGAGTGTATATTGATTATTAATTTGAGTCATATAATTATTATATGATCAAATTAACACTTAATTATACAAGATAATTAAGCATATGATTAATAAGTATTAGTGGGACAAATATCAAAAATCAAAATGGTCCATAATGGACATATGTGCACCGGTTGGTGCATGTGCAAAGGGAATGATTATTGTTCTATTTTATGTCCACAATTCACTTGGTGATTGTGACACTACATGACAACTCTAATCATCACTACCATACTAACACTCTACATATTTTCCATGAGAATAAATTATCAAAATTAGAGGCCACATGTGGTTGTGGGTGCCGGCCTAGTGCCTTCAAAAAGGGCAAATATTGTTCATTTTTGTGCACTTAGCTCCTAGGTCACATAACGCGTTATCTATAAGATAGGTACCTATATGACACGGTATGGAAAAGCTACCTGGGTCGGATAGTTTAGGTGGGCTCTTGTTCTAGAGGAACGCGGAGCATTCCTCGGTCAAAGCTACAGTCTCTATAGTATCGACTGACCTCTTACGTAAAAGAATTACACGCATAAACTTCAAGTAAGAGGGTACCTTTAATAGGAGGTCTGCAAAAGGAACATTTACTTTAAGATCGCGTACAATGTCAGCGAACCGAGCAAATTCCTTCTCGACCTTAGCCTTCTTCAACCGACCAGGAAACGGAACTGGAATGTCAGGTGATCCACGTTGCATATCCTTGACAATTGCGTTGTTGATCATCCGCTTGCTTAACCCCTTCGAACGAGCTTATCGCTCATTAGGACCCATCGATCGAGTATCAATGTCACTCGATCGATCATCATTAGAACTTAAACTGCTCGATCGAGCAGTATCCTCAGTCAAAATATTCGATCGAGCAGCTGAATCCTCTCGATCGACCAACTGTCTATCTAATGTACTCGATCGACCAACACTAACCTCTCGATCGAGTACTTTGTCCTTCAATTCATTCGATCGACTAACAATAACCACTCGATCGATTACATTATCAGCAACAGCCTTCGCAACATTGGGATGCGCACCAGAAATATCATCAACTGTACCAGCAGGACTGTCATAAGCGAGACCGCTTCTCAGAGTAATCATATTCAGTGTTTCCTTGTTCTTATCGGTCTGAGACGGTAACTGGCCAGGTTGCCTAGTCAATCTAGCTCCCGCCAATTGAGCAATTTGCGACTCTAAAAGCTTAATGGTAGCATTCGTCTGTAAGACTGGATTTGCTCAATTTGCTCAATTGGATAGCTAAAGCTTGTATCATCAACTTTAGCTCTCCAACTTCTGAAATTCCTCCAGATGAGAAACTAGCTTGCTGTGAAGACTGGATTTTTTGGAATCCTTGCTTGTGCGGCGGTTGATATGTCTGCTGCTGTGGTGGAGGAGTAGGATTTAGGACATTCTGGCTTGTCCATCTCAAGTTGGGATGGATATTCCCTTGATTGTAGTACCCACCCCCTTGACGGTATTGTTGGAAGGAACAAACTTGCTCCTTCTCTGTAAGACAATCTACAGCCGTGTGACCAGTTTTGCCACACCTTTCACAAGCAATCACTTCATCTCGCTGCAGCAAATGAACCGTCTGTTGGTTATCTGCAGCTTGCTTCTCCCATTTGTCAAGTCTGGCATTTAGTTTATCAAATTTAGCATCCAGACCGTCAGAATCAACACTAGCTACTGTCCGTGTACCACTTCGTGGATTACCATATTCAGCACAATGGGTTGCCATCTCCTCTATCAATTTCCAACCCTTATCATCATCAATCTCCTTCTGGAATCTCCCGTTTGACGCGGCATCTAGAATAGCTCGATGATCATCATATAACCCGTTGTAGAACTGGTTACATAGAAACCACTGTTCGAACCCATGGTGAGGAATAGATCTCACAAGCGTCTTAAATCGATCCCAGGACTCATAGAGATTTTCATGCACCGTTTGCTTGAAATTTTTAATCTGACCTCTCAAAGCATTCGTCTTCTGTGGTGGAAAATACTTCTTGTAGAAAGCCAGTGCAAGTGTGGTCCAATCCGTAATACCCAGTTCCTCTCTATTCAGGTTCTTCAACCAGTCTTTGACATTGTCGGTAAGGGAAAAAGGAAACAAGAACTCCTTGATCTTGTCGGCTGTCACCCCTTTAGAAACCGGAATAGAAGAACAGTAATCAGCAAAGGTCTCCATATGCTTCCTCGGATCTTCCCCAGCCACACCCCTATACTTGTCCTGCTGGACAAGCTTCATATAAGACGGAGGAAGATCGAAAGAAGTTCCATCTTCGTCCGTTGTGAGTTTGAATCCCTGGAGTACACATGCAGCGGTAGGCTCAGAGTGACTAGCAATGTTAGGCATCTTTGCTGGAATGGTAGTCTCAACAGTCGAATCTTCCTCGAAAATGAAACTGTCGAAGACGGATTCAGAAGTACTCAAGTCTTCCTCCTGAACAGTCTTATATAACCCTCTCTTTCTGCGTAAGAAGGTTCTTTCAGGCTCCGGATCAGCTTCCACTAATTCGAGCCTTTGGGACCTGCGCATACACAACTACAGAGAGAAAAATAAGAACAGTCTTAAGGAACTAGAAATTCCTTAAGACGAGACAGAAATAAATAAACAGAAAATTAAATTGTCTCCCCCGCAACGGCGCCAAAATTTGATGCGTGTCGTTATACACCAAAAAAAAAAGCCTAAGTCTACTAACTAAGAAGATAGCGGAAGTAGGATCAATCTCCACAGGGAGGAAAAATAACTAACTGTAATCTAAATCTGCCAGTCACAAACTAGGGGGTTTTGAAAAGGTTTTAAACAAAACTAAATAAGATTTAAAGGAAGAGAAATAAAGGTAGAAATTAATATGAAATAAATCAGATAAAAGAAGAATATGCTAGGATTCGGTCCACTGGAATATCGGCATCTACGGGTCAACTAAGTCAGTCAATCAATCAATGAGAAGGGCAATGGTTTTCTCCTCTCGGTCTCAAACCACCCTAGGGATTTTCCTAATTAACTCTCGTCCTCTTAAGAGTCACCTATCAATTCTAAGCAAGCCTTTCCCTTCCAATCTCTCGATCCAGGTCGGGGTTAACTACCTAGCTAGTCTCCTGCGTGCACTCATTCGACTAACCTCAATTAAATTGCTTAGATCGATTCTCATATTCAAGACTAACTAAAATAGTCTATCCTATCATGCCTCTACTACAGTTTTCCTCATCCTAACATACAAGAGAATTAGCTACTCATGCTATTAACGATGCTAACAATAAAGACGATTGAATTTATGACGTTGGACATAATAAAATCGTAATTAACAAGCATAAATAATAACGCAGCAGTTAAGAGAAGTAAAACAGTAATTAAAACAACGGTAAGAATAAAAGAGAGAAAAGAAGTTTACAATCTTAGCAATCCGGCGTAAAGAATAAATCCACGTCGATAAACCCGAATGTAAACTAAAGATTAAAAAGTTCAGAAACTAATGTTGAAAGATTAATGTCTCCTAATAATGGATAACTAAATGCTAATTCGTGATGTACCTAAGAGTCTTATATAGTGCATAACACGACTCTAAACCCTAATTAGTCTACGGACTTAAGGCCCGTGATAGGTTCCACTCGATCGAGGGAAATTACCCTTCGATCGAGGCTTTTACTCAAGGAATTCAGTCGATCGAGTAGCAATTCTACTCGATCGAGCAACTCTACACTTCAACTCTCCTCGATCGATCAAATATATAGTTGATCGAGGTCTTCTGGCCTATCATGCAGTGTTGGACATGGTTTTGGACTTGATTGCGAGCGGTTTCACGCTTCCCCATGCAAGAGCTTCTGTTCCGTTCCCTCCATTCTCCTAAATGCATGAAAAGTGGACTGTTTTGGCTCGGTTTCCGTTACTACGCAGCTTGTACCTACAAAATGGTAATGAAAGTACAAAGTAGCCAAATAGGGGCATATAGTGACATAATATCACCTAAATGACATATAAATGCGTGCATAAATGGACTAGAAAGCCTATATAAAATACACGCATCAAGCATCATCAAATGACTACGATAGGATGGAAAAGATGCAGGCAAAAAAGGAAGACGAGGTTGATTTAAGGAAGTGAAACTACCAGTCACGATCTCCGGCTGAGCATCGGCTTCGGCTCGGCTGAGTACATAGATGGATCCTTTAGCTTTGGCACTGGGTGCGGGAGTCTGACGATCGGGGCACTCACGAACGCGGTGACCTGGCTTCTTGCAAAAAAAGCAAAAGAAATCTATTTTCTCAAAAAAAAAAAGAGGGTACAAAATCCATCCTTAGACTTCTATGAAAAGTTAAATTAGAAATACAATATGGAAATTCGAAGGTTTTCTCAAAGATAAAATCAAAATAAGAAGACATTACATGTACATAGAGTGACTTGAACATCAAGTTCGTAAATCACAGTACTAAGAGGTACGTCCAACGAGCAAAATGGACCAAAAAGGGGAAGGATTGAAGAGTAGCAACTTGAGCAAGGGTCAATTCGAGGGAAAAAGGGAGGGATGAAATCCAAATCTATCTCTCATCCAATATAATGCAAAGGTCGCTCGTAACGCGACATCACTAACTTCGCGAATAAACTAGTCCTCAAGAGAATGTAATTTACACAATTTACACCTCAACATTTCAGTCATTAGATTCCTACTAAAATCTTTCATAATCGCGAGACTTCAAGCCAATAACCTAATTATTCAGATCCAATTAGTATCTACTAAAGTCCATCGGCACGGTAGACTCCACAACTAACAATCCACATGAAAAATCCATTACGTACTCTAATCTTCTTAGTTTCATCAAAACTCTTACTAGAAACAACCAACAATATATTTATATCTAGGGAAACATGTTCGCTAACAACCACAACGTAAAGGTGACTTACCATGAAAATCCATTGATTCAATTCATTCCAAAACTCATTACCCTAAATTACTTACAATGGACTTTCTCATCCTCAAAAGTCAAATCACAATACGTCAAGAGAGATTCGGTACTACTCCCGAATCACTTATATTTTTCCAAACACATGGCAATGCGACCCTTAATCAATCTATTTAGCTTACTAAAATTCAAAATGCCTTGGTCTCCGCTTATGACAATATTCCTCAAGTTTAGTCATCAAATCCAAATTTCACAAAGTAATTATTCCTGTTAAGGTCCAACATTTAAAGACAATAAATTCTCAAATAACCCTTTAAGCAATCACCATAATCCTTAACAACAACAAACTATCATTACGCTTAGTTCGATCCTCAAAATGATATTGCAACATCAAGTTTCATAGTCTAAAACCACCAAGAGAGGTTCATCCTTAGTTTATCCTCAATTCCTTATAATCAACTAAACATAAAACTAGCTCAATAGGGCGGGAAGGTACCATATTTGGAGCATCTTCAAAACACACCTACTAACTCCTTACATTAGATAAAGAGAAAATTACCTCACAAGAGAGCAGGGAAAACGAACACTATACAAGGAACACTAGGAAGCATCATCAAATGACTACGATAGGATGGAAAAGATGCAGGCAAAAAAGGAAGACGAGGTTGATTTAAGGAAGTGAAACTACCAGTCACTATCTCCGGCTAAGCATCGGTTTCGGCTCGGCTGAGTACATAGATGGATCCTTTAGCTTTGGCATTGGGTGCGGGAGTCTGACGATCGGGGCACTCACAAACGCGGTGACCTGGCTTCTTGCAAGAAAAGCAAAAGAGGGGCCTATCATAGCATCCAACTCTGGGGTGAACGGGTTTCCTACAACCGTCACAAATTCGTCCTTGATCTTGAGTTTAAGAGGGAGCATTGAAACGCCTCTTATTAGCATAGGCATTAGAAGAAGAGGGAGTGAAAGGTCTTTTGTCATGGAAGTTTGACCTTGGATTGAAAGAGGGGAAAGGAGATGGATTCTTCATCTTCGCTTCATCTCTAATGGCCTTTAAGGAGTTCTCGGCCCGAAGGGCATCATCATACAACTCTCCGAAAGAAGTAGAGCTCCTCCTTTCTCTACTTTGGAGCAAAGCACTAAGCTTATTACGATAGTAAAAAGCTCGATCTTCATCATCCTTGATGAGTCCTGGTGCAAAGTGAGCAAGCTTGTTGAATTGAGTGGTGAAGTCTTGATTCATCAAATCACCTTGCTTGAAATCGATGAATTCTATGAGTCTTTGCTGCTTGAGCTCCATGGGGTAAAATCGGTCCTCAACGAGAGCCTTAAAACATTCCCAATCGAAATTGATTTCAAGAATAGTGGTGGGATTAGTAATCGACCACCAGTTGTCGGCTTCCCTCACCAGAAAGAATTTAGCAATCCTCACCTTGTCCTCTTCTCGGACTTGGTACAATTCGAATTGTTTTTCCATCTCCCAAAACCACTCCTAGAGCTCGGTAGGGTCCGGTTCTCCACCATACGGCGTAATCTTGCTTCTAGCAATCTGGCTACCCACCCAAGCATAGCCTCCTTGGTGATGGTCTTCTCTATGAGGAGGGGCTTGGTTTCCTTGAGCATTGGCCGCATCTTGTTGATTGCTTAGGACTTGAGTAAGAGCCTCGAGAATCACATTCTCTACAACTCGAGGTCTAACAATCTTTATAAGAGACAAAAAAACAAATCAAGTTAATCCTAACACTTAGCATAAACAAATAGACTACCAAGTAAAATCCTTAATTTCTACCCATCTCTCATTTATTATCTCAAGGTCAAGTAATTTAGGTTTAGGGTTCACGTGTGTGCGTCGGGAGCGTCATAGGCTCTGATACCAACTGTGACAACCCTCGCGATAGCGGAAATAAAACATAACAAGCATGCGATTTATATAGCAGAAAATACGATATTTTTGAAACTTCTTACAGGCCAAAAGAAAAGTACGAGGAATGTCAAATAAATACAAACTAAAGAATGATATACTAGAAAGAGACGTAGTCTCTCAAAACGTGATCAAATATCAAAGTTATTTAGCAAACTAACTAAGAAACGTCTAGGGGTGAATCGTCGAGGCCAACGCCCGCTAGCTCACACCCGAACCCAAAAACAACAAGCAAAATCCATCCAAGCAACCTGTTCATCCATGAAAACATGAACGCCACAGTCAGTGGGGAGTAACTCCGGGTTCTCCCAGCCATATCACAAATAACATACTTAAATGGTAATAGACAAGTAGAAGCATACATATATATATATATATATATATATATATATATATATATATATATATATACATGTGAATTAGGAGAAGTATAAATAAGCATTTCAATGTGTTAAGATATAGGCGCATGAAGTACAAAACCATAAGCATCCCAGATTATAGACCAACTCGGGGAAGACACCCTTCGACAACTATATACTCACTAGGGCTTATATCTCACCGTTAGCGACATATACTTGATAAGATAGAACTCGACATATAAACTGTACGCATCAGATTATAAACAGACTCAGTGAAGACACCCTTAGGCAACTATATACTCACTAGGGCTTGCATCTCACCGCTAGTGGCATATACTTGATAAGGTAGAGACTCGACAAACAAACCACGCCAAGTCATCCAACGGCCACAAATGATCAACATATAACCATCCATCCATACGTACAAATACGCTGACAACATCTCTCACGATTAATGACACGCACTAGCACCAAGTACATAGCAAGTATGATCAATTCGCATCCACGGGATAAACATTTCACTGAACGCATACACGATTAACATTTCGTATATGTAGACTCAATTCCTCCTGGTAGGACGACGATATAAAAATTCGATCCTAGTCTAAACCTGGCCAGACTCTCGGAATATACATGTTCCAATTCGACATGCGATAAACATTTCCCATCCAAGACTCGGTCAAACACAGAAGCCGAGTACCCCAAATTCGGTCAACCTTCACGAAAGAGGCGGAAAGAGCAAAAGCATCATAAACAAGCAGTACGCTACATGCAATGACACCACCTTGCAAAGATACGACATTTGACGGCCGGGTCGATCAACGCATAGCGTTTGCCTCCCAACAACGTCGTCATATCTCCACTAAAACATGCATTTAATCATTTGGGATACATCTCCTCGTTCCGACATTCCAGTCTAACGAGCGAGGAGGTAGCCGGGGAATGAGTGTTCCTAGCACTTAACAATTAGTGCGCAAATCAAGACATATGTAAAACCGACTCAGAGGGGGACATATCAAAAACCGTCACAAAACATGTGATATAAGCGGATGAAATATCATATATTCTAAACATGAATATTTAATGCTATTACGTAAATTTATACGATAAACGAACCATACAAACTATTATAAATGAATGTATAAGAGAAGAATAGAAGAAGAATCACAGCGGGGTGCCAGCCGGTCAGATGGACCGGCCGCCGGCTACCCGGCTGGCAATACAGCAACCTTCAAACAACACTAAAAATACAGCGATGTCCCAGCCGGCCAAGGGGACCGGCCGCCGGCTACCCGGCTGGGACTATATGCCATTTGAGAAAAGGAGAAAAATAGAGGGGGTGTCCCAGTCGGTCGGCTGACCGGCGGCCGGTCCGCCGGCTGGGGATTACACAACACCGAGTTTCCTCAAAAAGTCAGCCGCGTTCCCAGCCGGTCGGCTAACCGGCGGCCAGTCGGCCGGCTGAGACTACGTTCTGCCGTGAATCAACATAGCTCAACCTTAAACTTCAACAATCATTAATAACTATCATCAACTATCAACAATCATCAACAATTATCAACAATCATTTAACCAACACATTTATAGAAATGAAATGAGAACCATACTTATGCGTTTTGACATGACACACATCACAAGGAGAACTACACACACCTAAATGAGACTGGGTATGAATGTACCAGTCTAAGGAGGTTCTACCTTACAATATATGTAACTTGCCATATGTCAAGATCAAGCGTACTCATCTATAGATTCATTCCATGCCTACTGTGTACAAGACTTCCCCATGTATACAAAATTCAACGAATATTGAATCATTATTGATGCGTGTATTTTATATAGACTTTCCAGTCCATTTATTGCACGCATTTATATGTCAGCTGCGTAGTAGCGTAAACCGAGCCAAAACAGTCCACTTTGCATGCATTTAGGAGAATGGAAGGAACGGAACAGAAGCTCTTGCATGGGAAAGCGTGAAACCGCTCGCAATCAAGTCCAAAGCCATGTCCAACACTGCACGATAGGCCAAAAGACCTCGATCGATTATATATTTGGTCGATCGAGGAGCGTTGAAGAGAAAAGACCTCGATCGAGCTGTCCTGTGCTCGATCGAGTGATAGTTGCTGAAAAGTTGCTCGATCGAGTAGAATTGTTACTCGATCGAGTGATTTCCTACAATAAAGTCCTCGATCGAGTGGTTATTTCCCTCGATCGAGTAGAATCTATCATGGGCCTTATGTCCGTAGCTTAATTAGGGTTTAAGAGTTGTGTTTTGCATTATATAAACTCTTATTCGTCGTCATTAGCATGAGTCAGATTCGGAGTCATTAGGACTCAGAACCATTAGGGTTCGGAATCATAGACATTAATCTTCCTTTAGTTTTCTGAACTTTTAATCTTTGGTTTGCATTCGGGTTTATCGACGTGGAGTTGTTCTTTACGCCGGATTTGCTAAGATTGTAAACTTCTTCTTCTCTCTCTTCCTTAACCTTTGTTTTAGTTCTAATCATTGTTTACTCTTCCTAATTACTGCTGCGTTATTATTCATGCTTTTTAACTACGATTTTATTATGTCTATCGTCATATGTTTAATCGTCTTAGTTAGCATCGTTAATAATATGAGTAGCTAATTCTCTTGTATGTTGGGATGAGGGAAACTGTAGTAGAGGCATGTTAGGAGAGATTATTTTAGTTAGTCGTGAGAATCAGTCTTTGTAATTTAATTGAGGTTTAGTCGAATGAGTGCACGCAGGAGACTAGGCTAGGTAGTTAACCCCGACCTGGATCGAGAGATTGGAAGGGAAGGCTTGCTTAGAATTGATAGGTGACTCCTAAGAGGACGAGAGTTAATTAGGAAAATCCCTAGGGCGGTGTGAGACCGAGAGGAGAAAACCATTGCTCTTCTCATTAAAAGATTGACTGACTTAGTTGACCCCGTAGATGCCGATACTTCAGTGGACCGAATCCTAGCATATTTCTCTCTTATCTGATTTATTTCTTATTTATTTCTATCTTTTACTTCTCTTCCTTTAATCCTATTCAGTTAGTTAATCCAAATTCAAAACCCCCAGTTTGTTACTTGCAGATTTAAATTACAGTTAGTTAGTTTCCTCCCTGTGGAGATCGACCCTACTTCCGCTATCTTCTTAGTTAGTTGACTTAGGTTTTATTTTTGGTGTATAACGACCACATCAAATTTTGGCGCCGTTGCCGGGGAGGCAATTTAATTTCCTGTTATTTATTTCTGTCTCGTCTTAAGGAATTTCTAATTCCTTAAGACTGTTCTTATCTTTTCTCTCTAGTTGTGTATGCGCAGGTAGAGAAGGATAGATAAGACTCTTTAGGAGGAAGACTTGAGTACTCCTGATTCCGTCTTCGACAGTTTTATTTTCATGGAAGATTCGACTGTTGAGACTACCGTGACAGCGAAGATGCCTAACATTGTTAGTTACTCCGAGCCCACCGCTGCACGTATACCCATGGGATTGTGGAAAAAGAAGTCAGAAATTACCACAGCTGAGGGTCTTTCCGTAAGTCAAAGGCCTGACGGTGGCCTTGTCACGGAACCATTTGGGTATTAGCCGGGTTTGCAACCCCGTGCAATTTGTAACAAACAATTTATCGCGTTTTCATTAGACAATTTATTTTTCCTGCTAGACTTTCTTTTGGTATTATTTTCTGGGCATCGGTTGGCGTCGGTTTTGCAGGAGAAGAAGCGGAGAACAATTGCCCAAAGTCGAGGCTGTGCTATCAAGCGAGTACTCGATCGAGTAAAGTGAACTACTCGATCGAGCAACCCTGACTGAAAAAGCTCTCGATCGAGTGAAATTTCTACTCGATCGAGCGGTAATGCCTGGAAAAGTTGCTCGATCGAGTGGAATTTCTACTCGATCGACCCCCAGTTTGATGCTGGTTTGGGGAAGCCTTTGTTTTGTGAGTTCTTCTGTTTAGTTTTTCCATTCTTCATATATATTTCATTCATTAGGAACATGAATTAGGTTGTTTTTTTTTCCCTTCCCCTTATATGCTTTTGTGCTTTAGCCAATGAGGACATTGTCTGTTTTTGTTTGGGGAAGTGTTTTATATCCTTTTGCGTCTGCATTTGCATTTGTATTGCATTCACGTTTACAATTCACGTTAACTAAAAAAAATTTGAAAAAAATCAAAAATATCACGTTTATTTTTGCATATAGTTGAGTCGGATTGGAGTCTTGTTCATGATGAAATTGCACTACAAGTTTATTTTTTGCTATTTTTTGCACCTTTCTTGAGTTATTTAGTAAGATCGAAATAGTACACTATGAATTTTGTCTTGGAATTTAAATTTGATTATTAGACTTGACTCAACATTTTGGCAAACTACTTATATATTCTGAGATTTTAGAGCCTATAACTGGTGCCATTTATGGCCAGTTCATCTAGGAATGAGAGTAGTTACTCCCCACATCTCGTGTCATTTGCTTGTATATGAATTTTGATTTCTTATTGCCTGCACGCATTGGGTTTGTGGTCGGTATTACGTGTTTTGAGAATATTTGCATCTCCCTTTTCCTCATTTTACCCCATTAACTCCACATAAAGCCATATCTGCCTGTTGCCCTTAACTACATTCCAAACTGAGCCTACCTTTGCCGAGCTAGTTTAGTAGTCGAGGTATATTTTACCGTTGTGTCAGTTTTGGCTCGTTATCATTGATTGGAGTGGGTTTTTTGTGAGAAAAAGAAGAGAAGTGCTTAAGAGTGACTCGATCGAGTAGATTCTGTTATTTTTTGCCTCGATCGAGTGACTCATTCTACTCGATCGAGTGGTTTTCCTCAGACAGCCAAGAAAGAAAAAGAAAAGAAAAGAAAAAGAAAAAATGGAAAAATATATTGAAAAACTAATTGGCTGAAGTTTTGTTGTTTACACCTCCTGTGCTTATCATTATTTTGTTGAGGTGTTATTTGGGATTTGTGTTGTTTATGCCTAGATTTGGTAAGGCATCGAGCTTAATTTTTGATAGTTGGAAGAATGGAACGAGTTCTATTGCGGTTTTGTTAGGAACTAGCTTGGCTATTTACCCTCACATCTCCATTAATTGTTTTGCCCCTTCTTACCAATTAGCCTCACATATCCATATCTTTGCAAATGTTCGGCACGTGATTGTCCTTGAACGGTGGTTATGCGTGTGTACGGTGCTTGAATCATCTTTCATGTTAGTTAGCAATGCATGTTGTGTCGGTCGTAGTCTAGGTGAGTGACTATATTTTCTTCTCTCTTTCTTATACATATTTACTTACCACTTGCTTGTTGAGAGAAGAGTGACCCGTGAGAGTCCGAATTTGGTTGAGTCTTGCAAGGTCGAAAGTCTAATTTGTTTCCAAGATTGTACAAATTCGTTCACTTTCGTATTAAGCTTTGTAGCGATTGAATGAGTGCATTAAACTGTTTAATATTAACTTGTAGCTTGCTCTGAGACTTACTCCTTTCCCCTAGGTTTATTTTGTTCCATATAGCTGCATTTGGTTTGCTTGAGGACAAGCAAAGGTTTAGTTTGGGGAAGTTTGATGCGTGTATTTTATATAGACTTTCCAGTCCATTTATTGCACGCATTTATATGTCATTTAGGTGATATTATATCACTATATGCCCTTATTTGGCTACTTTGTACTTTCATTACTATTTTGTAGGTACAAGTTGCGTAGTAGCGTACACCGAGCCAAAACAGTCCACTTTGCATGCATTTAGGAGAATGGAAGGAACGGAACAGAAGCTCTTGCATGGGAAAGCGTGAAACCGCTCGCAATCAAGTCCAAAGCCATGTCCAACACTGCACGATAGGCCAAAAGACCTCGATCGATTATATATTTGGTCGATCGAGGAGCGTTGAAGAGAAAAGACCTCGATCGAGCTGTCTTGTGCTCGATCGAGTGTAGCTGCTGAAAAGTTGCTCGATCGAGTAGAATTGTTACTCGATCGAGTGATTTCCTCCAATAAAGTCCTCGATCGAGTGGTTATTTCCCTCGATCGAGTAGAATCTATCATGGGCCTTAAGTCCGTAGCTTAATTAGGGTTTAAGAGTTGTGTTTTGCATTATATAAACTCTTATTCGTCGTCATTAGAATGAGTCAGATTCGGAGTCAATAGGACTCAGAACCATTAGGGTTCGGAATCATAGACATTAATCTTCCTTTAGTTTTCTTAACTTTTAATCTTTGGTTTGCATTCGGGTTTATCGACGTGGAGTTGTTCTTTACGCCGGATTTGCTAAGATTGTAAACTTCTTCTTTTCTCTCTTCCTTAACCTTTGTTTTAGTTCTAATCATTGTTTACTCTTCCTAATTACTGCTGCGTTATTGTTCATGCTTTTTAACTACGATTTTATTATGTCTATCGTCATATGTTTAATCGTCTTAGTTAGCATCGTTAATAATATGAGTAGCTAATTGTCTTGTATGTTAGGATGAGGGAAACTGTAGTAGAGGCATGTTAGGAGAGATTATTTTAGTTAGTCGTGAGAATCAGTCTTTGCAATTTAATTGAGGTTTAGTCGAATGAGTGCACGCAAGAGACTAGGCTAGGTAGTTAACCCCGACCTGGATCGAGAGATTGGAAGGGAAGGCTTGCTTAGAATTGATAGGTGACTCCTAAGAGGACGAGAGTTAATTAGGAAAATCCCTAGGGCGGTTTGAGACCGAGAGGAGAAAGCCATTGCTCTTCTCATTAATAAGATTGACTGACTTAGTTGACCCATAGATGCTGATACTGCAGTAGACCGAATCCTAGCATATTTCTCTCTTATCTGATTTATTTCTTATTTATTTCTATCTTTTACTTCTCTTCCTTTAATCTTCTTTAGTTAGTTAAAACAATTTCAAAACCCCCAGTTTGTTACTTGCAGATTTAGATTTCAGTTAATTAGTTTCCTCCCTGTGGAGATCGACCCTACTTCCGCTATCTTGTTAGTTAGTTGACTTAGGTTTTATTTTTGGTGTATAACGACCACATCAATTATCTTTTGAAAGCTCTAAGTTTGGGAAATGTAACATGATAGCATAGTAAACAAGCAAGCAAAGCATAAAAAGCATTCAATTGTGTTCAGAAATTTTTTAAATTTCTCTCTAAAATCTTCTCTTTCTATTATTCAAAATTTGAAAAATGATAAACTAAAATGCAAAATGGGAAAATGCAATCCCTCCCCCAAGCTAAACATCACATTGTCCTCAATGTGAGCACAAAGACAAAATATGCAATGAGATGCTTAATGGGGAAAAGGAAAAATGAAAGAAGAATGAAGTGTACTAGCCAGTGCGGACTCCCCCAAGCTAGTCTTTTGGACTTGACAAGGAAGGTCTTTATAGATTCTTCAAAAACTCTTTCATCTGCAAAATAAATCCTAACAACGAAAAAGGGAATACAAAAATGCAAAAAGAGAAAACACGGGTTGCCTCCCGAGAAGCGCAAGTTAAATGTCTTGCTAGACTCTTTATTAATGAAAATCATTCTTTGTGCCTTAAAAAGCATGTCAATGCCCTTAGAAGTCGATCATATACCTGCGCATGGGCTATACAAAAACATATGTAAGCAATTGACAAGATATAGGCATGAAATATTGAAGGTAAGAATTGATATATCTTATCATTGTGCGCATGACAAACTTCATAGATGACCACTGAACTGCTCCACTCGTCAGTGAGAGATGGAGTGAAATGTTTAAGATCATGGAACAAACAATTAGTTCCCAAAATAGCATTAGTGGACTCTAATTGGGGGTAGGGTGAATCAAAGGATTGGGAATCAAAAATGGGTGGTTGATCCCACTTAATTTCAAGGCTAGGTTCACAAAACCCAGTATCACTTTCAAATAAATCTGGAATATCCTTAGCGAAGGGATTTTAAAAGAAATCTGATGACTCAATCGACCACTCTCCATTGGAGTCACAAATGGGCTTAACAACATCCTTGTCTAAAGTCTCGACTACCATATGGTTAATATCAATAATGGGGGTCTCAAAATTGTCAAATGGAACGACACTAGAGTGACTTTCAATAGAAAAGGTTGGACCATCATCATCGTCATCTATTAATTCATATGATTGGGGAGAATTAGACTCACATGGGGGACATGAAAAAGCACAAGAGAAAATAGATTCACATGGGGGGGCTGAAAAAGCATAAGGAAAATTGATTGGCTTACAAATTTGAAACGTGGGTTCTTCCTTTTGCCCTTTGAGTATTTGAAGTTAAGCCCTGATTTCAGTGATTTGCTCTTGGATTCTCAACCGCCGGTGCGTTTCATCCAGAGATTGGAATGCCATAAAGTCAAAGAAAATCCAAAGTTCCTTTCCTCTCTTCTGATAAAAACTTCCAGCACTCAATTGCATAGCCAGGCTACGACACTTAATGAGCATTCCATGAATCACGACATTCCTCATATAGGTCTCATCAAGGGTATACCCAAGAGATATAATATGTCTACAATAGCTATAAAATCGGTCGAGGTATTCATGGAAAGGCTCATTCTCGCATTGTGGAGGTTGGAAATAGATAGTCATTGAGAAAAAATAAAGCAAACCCTTTGCAAGAAAATATTCCTATTACCTGAGAAGAGTCACTATACTACAAGGAAAAGGTGAGAAAAATCTCAAGGAACAAGTGTTCCTCGACACAAAAGAAAAAAAGAAAAAGACAAGGTAAAACTCTACTAATCACAAATAAAAAAAATCGTGCTCCCCGGCAACGGCGCCAAAATTTGAACGGGTTGTCGCGTACCCTAATCAAATATAAATAACCCAGACTAGGCTAACAACAAATCAATGTAATTAGGGAAGTAAGGGGTCGATCTCGGGAGACGGGAGATACTTGTGAATAGTTATGGTTAGAACTCTACCTTGGACGATTGCAAATGTTTGTCACTAATTACTAAATGCTATGATAACAATACAATAAAGAAAAGGATCTAGGGAAGTAGGTTCACACATGTAGATTAACATATTGATGAAATTGGATTTAGGATTTGCAAATAATTCATTGTGAGTTCGTAAGAATGATGTGTTCATTACAATCATAGATCAGATGGTCTAGCAAGCTTTTTATGCGATTTACTAGGTCTTAATCTACCATGTCATGCTTTGTTTATTCAATTCTCGTATGTCTACCTTGGAAAAGAATTCCATACTAGTCAAATGATTTTGGCCAAAAATCGATAACTATCGTTACAATCCAAACATGCATAGACACAACGTTTTAAAGGCACACTTTCTTTTATCCAATTATCATCTTTTAATTAATCTAACATGGCTATCCTACACCCTAGAAGGGTGACTACTTATGCATGATTAACAATGAAAAGGAAACTCAGATTATAAAACTAAGAATGATAAACATGATAAAGGAAATACTAAAAGAAAATGAAACTATAATGTAAAGACGAGAATAAAGATTACCGAAAAAGGATGAGCAAAGATTGAAATGGAATAAGAACTTGAATAGGAAATGCAAACCCGGAAACTTGAATTCCAATTACAACTAGAACAACTACAATTGAAAAAAACTTAGAACTAGACTAAACTAAACTAGAGAAAACTAAAACTAAACTAAACTAAGAAAGAAGAAGAACTAAACTAAAGAGAAATGTAAGAAGAGAAGAGATGTTGTGTGAAGAGATGGATGATATGATATGAGGGCTAGAGCATCTATTTATAGTATTAGGGTTTCGTGGAGAAGAGGTCGGGCATTAAACACATAGGTCAAAAATAGGATGAAGGAGCAGCAATGCTCGAAGCAGCACACATACCCGATCGGGTACACACTTACCCGATCGGGTAAGTCGTCTTCTGGAAGCTCTTGACTAACGCTTCATCTTCCTTTGCTTGACTTGACTTCCAACATCCCCCTTGACTTATACAATCGGGTTTGTTGATAGGGTATGATGTAAAGCGATGAATTCTCTCGTCTAATTGATTGATCTTCTGACAACTACGAAACCGTCTTTGCTTCTTCTCTCTTTCGAATTAGTGAACCTTCTTGAAATGCCTTTCCTTTGGGCAAGGTTGCTTCTTCAAATCGTCGCCTTCTAGGAAAATGCTCGGGAATATAGAAAAAGGGCGTAGAAACGTCGCTTTCCCTACAAAACAGGTTAGAACACAGGAATTCGCCTAGAAGACGATATTAGCTCATAAAGTGGCTTAACAAAGCACAAATGACATACAAAACCGAGCTAAATTGGGGTTAAAACCATACAAATATTCACTTATCAAACTCCCCCAAGCTAAACCTTTTCTTGTCCTCAAGCAAACATAACAAACAATACCAGGACAAGGTTGCAAGCATTGGCTACTATACCATCAAGAAACAAATCTCAACATAAAGCTTTGAAAACATAATGAGTCATAACCCAAAAGCAACGTGGCAAGAATGATACATAAACATGGCTGAGATTTACATAACGGCGTAGCACAAAGAATTTCACTATAGAATTTCGGCTCTTGCATGATCTTTTGACAAATGGACTCTCACGGCACACTCGAACACTCATTGTATGTAAAAGGTGATTTCTTTATGTGTAAATGTGTTTGAGACACTCACCTATCTTCGACTTATGAAAATGTGTCTGCAGTCTAATATGGTAAATAATTCAAAACACAAGTCAAAGATCATAATGCACATAGAAAAGAAGCCGAAACAATGAACAAGGCTTTGGGAAATGGGTGAAAGGTGGACAAACAGTTATGGTCATGTGAAGATTAGAATGAGCTAGCAACTGACCAGTGATAAATGAATACTCAATCCAAACTTTCGATCAATTTCCCAGAAGACGAAAAACGAAGACAAAAGTAACAGATTGGCTTATTACACACGAAACACAAGGGTAAACTCCTTTTGAATATTGACTTGACATTTTGAGGAGATACTCGCAACTTCTTCTAATTTTTTTTTATTTCTTTTTCTTTTCTTTTTCAATTTTCCGATTTTTTTTCATTTTTTCTATTTCTTTTCTTTTCTTTTCTTTTGAACATCACTTCTTGAATATTTTTCGTTCTCCAAATTCACTTTGTCATTAAGGAACAAAATCTTCTCAAAAGAGCACCCATACACCATAGTCTAGCTACTAGCTCAAAAGGTAGGCATTTTTTATATGTAGCTATTATTTTGTGAAGCATTTGTATGAAGGGGCTTTTTTTGAGGGGCAAATTAAAGTGAAAAAGGCTTCAAATCATAGTGAATCATGAATGCAATGCTTATAGAAATTAAATGAGAACCATACTTATGCGTTTTGACATGACACACATCACAAGGAGAACTACACACACCTAGATGAGACTGGGTATAGATGTACCAGCCTAAGGAGGTTCTACCTGACAATATATGTAACTTGCCAAATGTCAAGATCAAGCGTACTCATCTATAGATTCATTCCATGCCTACTGTGTACAAGACTTCCCCATGTATGCAAAATTCAACGAATATTGAATCATTATCTTTTGAAAGCTCTAAGTTTGGGAAATGTAACATGATAGCATAGTAAACAAGCAAGCAAAGCATAAAAAGCATTCAATTGTGTTCAGAAATTTTTTAAATTTTCTCAAAAATCTTCTCTTTCTTTTATTCAAAATTTGAAAAATGATAAACTAAAATGCAAAATGGGAAAATGCAATCCCTCCCCCAAGCTAAACATCACATTGTCCTCAATGTGAGAACAAAGACAAAATATGCAATGCGATGCTTAATGGGGAAAAGGAAAAATGAAAGAAGAGTGAAGCTTACTAGTCAGCGCGGACTCCCCTAAGCTAGTCTTTTGGACTTGACAAGGAAGGTCTTTATAGATTCTTCAAAAACTCTTTCATCTGCAAAATAAATCCTAACAACGAAAAAAGGGAATACAAAAATGCAAAAAAAGAAAATACGGGTTGCCTCCCGAGAAGCGCAAGTTAAATGTCTTGCTAGACTCTTTATTAATGAAAATCATTCTTTGTGCCTTAAAAAGCCTGCCAATGCCCTTAGAAGTTGATCATATACCTGCGCATGGGCTATACAAAAACATATGTAAGCAATTGACAAGATATAGGCATGAAATATTGAAGGTAAGAATTGATATATCTTATCATTGTGCGCATGACAAACTTCATAGATGACCACTGAACTGCTCCACTCGTCAGTGAGAGATGGAGTGAAATTTTTAAGATCATGGAACAAACAATTAGTTCCCAAAATATCATTAGTGGACTCTAATTGGGGGTAGGGTGAATCAAAGGATTGGGAATCAAAAATGGGTGGTTGATCCCACTTAATATCAAGGCTAGGTTCACAAAACCCAGTATCACTTTCAAATAAATTTGGAATATCCTTAGCGAATGGATTTTCAAAGAAGTCTGATGACTCGATCAACGACTCTCCATGGGAGTCACAAATGGGCTTAACAACATCCTTGTCTAAAGTCTCGACTACCATATGGTCAATATCAATAATGGGGGTCTCAAAATTGTCAAATGGAACGACACTAGAGTGACTTTCAATAGAAAAGGTTGGACCATCATCATCGTCATCTATTCATTCATATGATTGGGGAGAATT